>JAZAYU010000003.1:16038210-16255710 GCA_038501625.1 Corbicula japonica
TATTTCATAGAAGCAGTAACATAAGGAAATGCTGTAACCCAAATAAATTTTGCGATCACCTAATCGATGTCGACTAAAGCGTTGGCAATGTTTGAACCGATATGGAAAGTTGTAAGCATAAATTTGGTTTGAGCAAATTTCATTTGGTTTGCGCGACATGTTAGCATTATATAATATTCATCTATAGCTATGTTGTTGAAGCACGATTTGTTTGTATAATTGACGAATTTTTTCACTTTTTCACTTTTATAAGGCCACTATCACTTTACGGGACCAGCTTTAGCAGAACCTTTTTTATATTTATTAAAAACTTTTTTCTTTATTGAAATTTTATTTTTCAACAATGATACGGAGAACTGCGTTTGCATCAGGTTCCCGTTTTTTCTAAATAGGCTCAATTTTGTTATTTACAAAGGTGGTAGATATACACACACGCATAAATTTTGTGTTGGTCAGTTTCTACATAGCATGCTACTGTTGCTTTTAATATTACTTTATCTCTTTAAGGATTTTAATCTTTATTTAATTTTCAAGTTTGCAAATTGGTTTCTTGTTGTGATGTTTAGGATTTTTGTAAACCTCTCTACCCTTTAGGGCAATGTACTCAAATACCAGAGTTTGATGTACATGTATATCTTGTATTCAGTCGTCAATATCACATAAGAACTCAGTGGATAATCTCTATACAAGTCTCTAAACATGTCGATGACAGGCTGGAAGAGAAAGACACTGAAAATACAGTTTTATATGTAATAAACATCTTAAAAGCAAGATTTATGCAATACAAACACATTTTCTTTGCCTTGTGGTTTCAGACAAGTCATCGTTATTTTACACAATCAACAGTATTAAAAGCATAGTGCTACAAAGATACAAAATGAAGTTTACATCAATATGATATCTTATTTCTTCTCATGGTCAGTTATTATGATATGCCCCATTACTATGGTTTAATGTTCTCGTGTACTGGTCCGATTCCCAGTGTGGTTCATATCGATATTCTACACCTTAACAGTTATGCATGACAGTCTATAAAACTCTTAGCAATCATTACATTGATAAACCTTGTTAGTACATATCTGTAGGATCTTAAGCCCACACCCATCAACCTGTCTCACTAAGAACCCGCATGAAATTGATTCCCCCATTCAAGAAGAACAAAGGGGGACAACTTAAGTAATAGAACTCCATGAGATAAAAACACAGGAAAGATTATACAACCAGCAACAGTAGTCATATAGACTTGTGCGTCAAAATCTGACCAGGCTACATATTCATCTCAGATTTCTTATCATAATTACTCTAAAAATGTTGTGGAATATAGACTCCGTAAGATTAAGTTCACGGGATATCACTATAAAAAATCAAAATGTCTCAATGTTGAAGAAAAAATAAAATTATCTCATATAGCAATTTAAATATTATTCTAAATACCCAAAATGTTTTCAATACTTTCACCTTAATGACTTGAGGAAGAAAAAATATAAAACATAGTTTTTGGTAAAAGTAAAGAACAAAACTTTTAGGAGTTTGAGATTTATGTGTAATTTTGTTTATTAATTGGTATTCTACAATGTTGCCTAGATGGAAAATAACGTCCTTAAAAAGTCTTGACATAATCCTTTGTCAGCGGGTAGAAAAAGAATATTACAAAATCACGAATTAACAAGACATGAGGTAACCAAGTGGAACAAAGAAAATATATTTAAAACGCTAGTTACAACGCTATTGTCCCAGCGAGTACTGAATATTCTACCTGAAACCAAGTTGTGATTGAGCAACAGTACTTTGGACAGACAAAAAGTGACAATGCTCAGTTATTGTTTTGCAATATTTTCCTAGATGAAAAGGAAGATTTTACAGCAAGTTCTTTCAGTTCTTTCGAGTGGATGTTGATACTGTACCATTTGTTCAACCATAATTCGAATGTAATAGCTATATGATTTGCTGTAAAATTACATCTTCTACCTTTTCTGAGAAAGCAATGCTCAAGTTGTATATGTTTGTGTGCATTTGAATGGAGCATTTTCGGGAAGTGTGACGGTTGGAGTTAATCCATCATGGCTATTTGTACGTGCTAGTTAATTTGAAAAAAAGATAGGTCAAGGCTTGAGCACTCTAGATAATTATTGAAAGTTAACGTGGTAGATTTCTTTTGCAACTGACCGTTCAGAAGCGTAAACCAATTCGTTAGTTTTTTTTCTATGGTTTCTATTTTTAAATAACCTTATGCTTGTCAACCTCTCCTTGTAGGAAGGCTGGGTGTTCTAAATGTGGCTGTATTTAAGCTAGATATTTCACTTTTTCCTTTGTAAATATAAGGGTTTTGCAGATGATTTGGGTATATCAGTTTTTTTCGCACTTAATAACTTTGTATAAGGATAGATCTAAAAAAGTAGAAATAACAATTTGTCAATATATTGTCAGACCAAATCATGTGTTAGGGCGTTAACTGTTTAACAGAATTACTAATTAAACACAAATGCTTATTACATGCACCGATGCCTATGTAAACAAAGATAAAGACTAACAGAAGATGCAAATACAATTTACTATGTGTCAGTCATATTGATTTATGTAGTTCAGCAAAACTCTTGTGTTTTTTGTATATAGCACTCACTTTAGAGTTAGGCTCTACTTCCTTCTAATTTTTTTATTTATTATTTCTTATTTCGTAGTGTTTTATTGAATACTTTGACATATTTTATAAAATCCTAAAATCGGTAGCATTTTTGAACTATGCATGTTGTAACATAAAAAATAATTACTGGAACATCGTGTGTAAATGTCAAGCATAATACGATTTTCATCTGTTTCTTTTCAACATTATACGATTTTCATTTATCGGAAATTACATTGTAATAACTGTACATTTTGTACTTAATAAGCTTCTATGGTAGCAGATCTTTTTCCTTAATGATATTCGTGGGACTATACAATTTTGAACGTCATTTTTCGGAAAATTTAATCATACTGAAGTTATCAATGTCATTTATATGCATAACTTTTGGAAACTATTACAATTACAATTATATAGCATTTATATAGTGAAACAAATATCAAATATTCTATAACGCGTCAGAATTACATAAAACAATTTGTTGTAACAAATCAACATTTTGCACATGTACGAATTCCAATAGATTTAATAATGTACACACTATAAAAACATTATTTTTTCAAAATATAAACACATTCCCAGAACTAAGATTCAGACAGTCGATACTGTTTATATCACTAAAACAACTTTGTGATAATCAAATTTGATGTAAACAAGAAGAAACCACTATTATTAACTGTTACTGTACAATTTCAGTATTTCTTAAAAGCCTGTCTTAAATCATTACACGTAGCGTCCAATAAAGGGAAAAACGTACATTAAATCAGAGAGCTTATTTCATCCATATTTTGAACCAACGTCAAGTTGAGGCTACTTTTTTGAGCAGATGTTTGTTTAAGTTACACCAACCAAACCAAGCAATAAATGTGATTTATGGGAACTGTTTTCTTTCAATAGATAACTCTATTGGGTGGCTGAGCTACTTGTGCGGGCAATAAATCATTTTACTAAGTATCTTGTAATAAACGAAAGCATTATAGATGAGTTTTGAAGCAATGAAGAAAGGAGCTGTTTGCAAAGAGGTATGGGTAAAATTGATGAAGCAAAAGATAAACAAAACAGTGCATTATAGTAAATGATTATGCGAGCCATATTCGTGTTCGAAGTTTGATTCAGTCTTAAAACTTTGATGCTGTTTTCCAATTAGCACTTGATAAAGAGAGGTAAAAATTGAGAATCGAAATTCTATTCTGTTCAGTTTCGCCCCTTGGTTTCTCGTTTAGGGCAAGCCTATTATTTTATTTGGAGAACATGCGCCGCTTATCATTGAATAATGAAATATTCTGGAAATATCGCACTGTTCGTTCAATGACTACCGTCATATGCACACTCCTAAAAGGAGGTATCACAATGCTAAAAATATGTAGTCGGTCTCCTTTTTCTTTTTTACTTGTCTGTATCTAACTGCCGCGAACATGAATCTGTTCGGGAATTCCTTCGAATGGGTGATGATATTTCTAGCGCTAGTCGTTTTCGTTGATTTAAATAAACAACGTCACATGATCATCAAACACAAATTATAATGCCGTCGAACATGAAATGATATTAATCTAAAAAGCATTGGAAGCACCATGTTCACCACCATAAACACACCATCGATTAAAAAAGATAAACTTTTAAAACTGTTTACTTGCGTAAATATCAGGTTGCGGTTAACCAGGACAAGTTATGTGCATATCCATTTATCTTTATGAACATAAACAGGTGGAACTTAAATGAGCCTGCAATATTTTCAAATTTGTCTTCTTTGATTGCTTTGAAAGTGCATTTTTCCACTATAACTCATAGAAATGATAAATATTTTTAACAAACATGCTTTCAATTTATACTTTTTCAAAGAAGTTATATGTATTTCGAGATTTAAAGATAAAAAGAAAAGTGCAGAAAAACGTCATAATCATTTTTCGTTACAGTTATGTTACGCCATTTTCGATTGAAAACGAATAATCTTGAAAATGAATCAACGTCTACTGGTACAAGATGTGAACGAAAGATGAAATCAAACGAAATTGTTCAAACAACGCTTGCGAAGTAATAAACATCATACTTTGAAGGACGCTATCTATTAAGCCTGCAATTTGCACGGAATAAAGAGGATTACACATTCCTCAGAATGTTATATACTGGCAACTGAACAAATTATGAAAAATGGTATTGTGGCGGCTATTTTCTCTTATTTCGTACAATGATCAAAATAGTTTGAAGACTTGGAATATAAATTGGTATTTAGTACGTAAGGTAGAAGATAATTTGTCATAAATATCATATCAACAAAATTTATTACTTGCGGTAGACATCTGATCGGGCCGTTGTTTCAATGTCTTCTTAAAGAAACATTCCTTGCAGAAAATCACTCCTGTCGAACGACCTTTCGTAAACTTTCACATCAAAAATGAAGACGAGTTTTTTACAATTGTATAATTTTTTTCATTCCTTGCAAAAAAAAAAAACACACTCCTGCCTAACGACCTTTCGTAAACTTTTACATCAAAAATGAAGATGAGTTTTTTTTACAATTTTCTAATTATGGAATTTTATTGAATTTTTTACAATGAATGAAAATTACTTATAGTTAAACATTCCAAAATAGGATCGTTTGTTTACAAATATGTATGTAAATCAATGGAATTCAACTGAAATGTCTCTGTCACTCAATGTTAATTTAGCACTTGGTTTATTGAATTAAAGTATACGTATTTTTTCGAATACCTGGTTTCTTAAGATTTACACTTTGATTCCAGGATAATAAATACATGCAACTTTGTCACAAACAAAAACGATCTTAACGATCAACCTTATTTATAAAACAAATTGTTCGGTATTAAACGATTTTTTTTATTAATTTTCAGTAAATTATTTGTGTACGGTACCTTGTTGCAGCATTAGTTCATCACCCCGTTGACCTGCTTTATACTTTCAGGGTGGGGAATCACGTGACAAAAACATGGCCGCCAACCAAAAAATTCTCTCGGTTTGAGGTAAGTTTTTACTTGTTTATCGCTAATTCCTGGACAAATTTTAAATAAAATAAACACTAAAGTACCCCGTACACGAAGACAGATTGCATAATGTATTCCGAATTTTGCCAGCTTTTGTAGTTTATGCGTTATTTAGTGTACAGTGTTTGGCAGCTTGCACTTGTACTAGGGTACACTTGGATCTTGATGAAATCGTTCTTCTGGCAAGTTTTCGCAAGTGAGCTGATTGTTGCATGAAAAATTTGTTATATCCCGACAGAAAAAAATGCTTCTGGTGCAAAAATATCCAGTTTCTAGATGCAACTGATGTGAAAAACACTGGCCGCAACGTTGTTGATAGGGAACACTTGCATTGTTTTGAAAAGCAAACTGTTTTCCAGTCCGAGCGATCAGTTTCGAAACGGAGCGAGTCCGTTGTATTTTTTTATCAATAAAACATGGATATTTTGTTTCCTTTGTTTAAATTCTTATGATCAGCTACGAAGTTGTTAGAAAGGAGTATTATTTAATACAGGTGAGTCTTGCATAGCTAGAAATGTAAATCTCTGAAACGTTTGCATTTATGAAACAAAGCACTAGAAAAATACCACAATTTGTATTAAGCAGATTTTCAGTGAACGTTAAGAATTATATGATGCGCCAGAAAAAATAATAAGCAAGAGAGCATGATTACAGTTAAAAATTTTATATACTCAGTACATTTAAAAATGTAGATTTTAATGTCATGTATTGTGAAGATTTTTCCATTTTTATAAGATCTGAAGCCTCAAGCAGAGTAAAGTCTTGAAAACCAGACTTACGAAATTTAATATAACGACGTCATGATGCACGTGACTTGTTAAATTCCACACTTTGCACTTGATTTAAAAGTGTATTAAAAGTTTGCAATTTTATTGCTATGTACGTGTGAGCAGTCGACCGATACACAGTAAAACATGTTTAAAGGCTTTTTGCCAATCTGTATTAATGCCACGGCTTATTGTATTGCCGTTCTTACGTTAAGAATCATATGCATAATCTACAGCATGAAAGGCAGGGGCGCATACAGCTGTTTTCACACTCATTTTCTTAAAACAAAATAACATCAATATTTTAGACTAGCTATTCTTGTCTTCAGACATGTCGCCGATCAAACACATTAGGGATTGGGGGAAGAAATTCATTTATTCACGTGGTCAGCCACAATAAAATCTTGCTGAGCTTCGACAAGCACTTACTTATGAATGGAATAAAATGCCCCAAGAACAAAGTCTTAGTAGCGTAACCTCCGTGTTGTAGGCTCCTTTCTGGGAAGATGCTTCTTGGGACATTTACAAACAAGTATTTTCTGAAAAGCCTCGTCTGACCCCGATTCATTTTGCGTTGTTTGCACTCTGGGACATATTGGAGTTATGGAGGTTTTTATTATGTTACCCCTGAAATTTGAAGAAAAATATATGGATTGTTAATTATGCCCCCCTTCGAAGAAGCGGGGGTATATTGCTTTGCACATGTCGGTCGGTCGGTCGGTCGGTCGGTCGGTCGGTCCTTAGACCAAATCTTGTCCGATCAATAACTAGACAACGCTTAGTGATACAGTCCTTATATTTGGTGTGGAGGTTGGTCATGACCAGTAGAAGACCCCTATTGATTTTGGGGTCAGTAGGTCAAAGGTCAAGGTCACAATGGCCTTGACCACAAAAACCTTGTCGGATCAATAACTAGACAACGCTTTGTGATACAGTCCTCATATTTGGTGTGGAGGTTGGTCATGACCAGTAGAAGAACCCTATTGATTTTGGGGTCAGTAGGTCAAAGGTCAAGGTCACAGTGGCCTTGACCACAAAAACCTTGTCCGATCAATAACTAGACAACGCTTTGTGATACAGTCCTCATATTTGGTGTGGAGGTTGGTCATGACCAGTAGAAGACCCCTATTGATTTTGGGGTCAGTAGGTCAAAGGTCAAGGTCACAGTGGCCTTGACCACAAAAAGGAATTGACATAACACTAGAGCTACTATATCTCCGCCAATAGCGAATATTTGATTTAAATTACAATAAAATCCTTTGTGTTAGACTAGGTTAATCTACACGCGCTTATGTTTGTCGAGGTAAATGTAATCCTCTCATTGGATGACCTGGTTATTGATATATAGGAGTTCCACCGTCTTGTAAATTGCTTTCATGACTGGTACCCTTCATTGCTAAAGCTTACAAAAGTCTCTAAATTTCCAAAAATTTAAATTCAATGCTATTAGATATCACTTGCACGTCAGGGGGGGCATTTGTGTTTGACAAACACCTCTTGTTCTATTTTAATTCAGCAGCTACGAATAAACAAACATATTATTTAAGAAAACTTGAAAAAGATTTCACACCAGAAACTTACTTGTAGGTGTTTATTAGCCAGCTTAGGGAAAGTTATAGGCTCTTACAAAGCTTTATAACAAAAAAAAAACCCCACCATGAAACAGTTTTTATTTGTTTGAAATCAAACTGGCAAAAGTATTATTTTAACAATAATATATTTTAATTCATTTAAAATAGAATTAAAAATGAAAAATTCAAAGATTCAAATCTTCCCAGTTAACGCCTCCAAAACGGAGGTTAAGCTACTACGACTTTATTAATCAAATCAACGACCCCCGACTTTTTTTATCAAGAGAAGGAAAATCTTTTAAATTAAATTACAAATCTAGTTTCAAAATAACTTTGCTTTTGGAATATCACAGTCGTTTTATGGCTGTCTCTAATAGTGCCTGCTCGTTAATGTAGGTTCCTGTCATCATATCCCGAAAAACATGCTTTTATAAAACTATAATAAGTATCAAAGCATTTGTGTTTGTTAAGTAAATATTCTAAGAACCGCATCGATATTTATTGCTGTCTGCAGCAAAACAATTTTTTATTATAACAATTTCTATACTATCTTATAATTCACCAGGTTTCAAATATAAAATACATTATTATAGGATATCTCGCCTGTATTAAATATATTAATATCTTACCGGTGTCCAGATTCTTTGCTTCATGAATAAAAAGACAAAAACACATTTCAATATCTACTCTTTTGGGATTGCGGAAACAGGAAGAAGTTTAAATACTCAGAAATCGAATTTTCAATCTAATGTTGCAAACAAACGCCCTGGTTTGATTTTACACTATATTACACTAAAAATGAAAAAGTTCGTGTTTTGTATATAAACGTTCTAACTGTAATCATGATTTCGCAGATATATTGTTTTCTGGCGCATCACTATAAGCACCATGTTCTCTATTTCATTTATAATCGTCAGAAAATCTGCTTTACACAAATTATGATATCTTTTCCAGTGTTTTGTTTCATAAATGAAAACGTTTAAAAGATTTACATTTCCAGCTAAACAGACTGTTTTGTTAAATAATACTGCTTTCTAAAAACTTAGCTGATCATAAGAATTTAAACAAAGGAAACAAACTATCCATGTTTTATTGAAAAAAAAATACAACGGACTGGTTGGATTATTCGCAAACTGATCGCTCGGATTGGCAAACAGTTTGCTTCTCAAAAATACAAGTGTTCCCTATCTCCAACGTCGCGGCCAGTGTTCCCTATCATTTTCCATTTTTGCGTTTTCTTACATCAGTTGCATATAGAAACTGGATATGTCTGCACCGGTAACATTCAGTCTGTCGGGATATAACAAATTTTTCATGCAACAATCAGCTCACTTGCGAAAACTTGCAAGAAGAACGATTTCATCAAGATCCAAGTGTACCCTATCACTGAGCAGTGCAGGCTGCCGAACACTGTACACGAAATACCGCATAAACTACAAAAGCTGGCAAAATTTTGAATACACTATGCAATCTGTCTTCGTGTACGGGGTACTTTAGTGTTTATTTCATTTAAAATGGTCCAGGAATAAGCGAGAAACAAGTAAAAACATACCTCGAACCGAGAGATTTTTTTGGTTGGCGCCCATGTTTTTGTCACGTGATTCCCCACCCTGCTTTATACATACCACAAAGCACGACGAACACTTGTTATAACGCGATGTTATGGTAATTACATTTCAAACTTGAAATGCACGATTTCTTATCATTACGTCAGAGTCATACATTTTTACAATTTTCTTCAATGACATGTCTTCGACGAGTTCCTTGTACAAAAGTTTTTTCTGTTAAAATAGGCGAAGATTTTCTATTGACTATACATTTTATGAAATTGTATAGAGTAAACTTGTATTTTTCCAAATCAGTATGTTGTACGAGTACTACACCGCTACCTCCCAAACTCACTACCCAATACGTTTTGCCTGTCCGTCTATATTTAAAGAAAGTGGATTAGAAAAATACACCGTCTTAGTACTAACTTATGCGCTTAACAATGTTAAGAGTCTTTCTTAAAGTTTCTCTTTCTTTTTCAATTTTATTTTTTATTAATTAAATTATCACATTGTCTCACTCATTGACCTAAAGGGTAAAGGTATGTTAAAACAGTTTAGTGACGATTCAAACAGTTTCCATTCTGTATCAATGATTCTTAACAACCAATCTTATTTGAGCAAAACACAACTGCATTTTTTTTGTTATTCAAATTCATTTGTTTCTTACTGTCACCATGGAAGGTTTTCATTGTTAATTTGACTGTCATGACAAAGACCACACCGGCCACCAAGACGTATGTCTTTCTAAAGAAGAAAGTGTACGTGCATTTGGTCAGCTAGTTGATCTACCTAGTATTCTTGTTCACAAATAATGGAAGTTAGTTCCACAATAGAAAATTCGTCGGCTTGTGAATTCCATGAGACGACGCTTGGAAGAATGCCGGATTCATTGTGATGGATTTACTCACGGGTACCTTATCAATGAATTGCTAATGAAGTAGTGATCGGATTTTATTTCTGACTTCTTTATGTTAACTTTGAATTGCTGTTTAATTTGATATGTATCATTTTTTGTGTTTGGTGAATTTAAAAAGATATTTTATAAAATGTGCATGTGTGCAGAACTTTTTTCGGCCAATTATAGTTATAACATGTTAATAATTCAATAACAAACAATTTTCTTGAAAGATGTTTGCTTTTATGAGGTGTTTACTTTGTAGTTTTAATCTTAACATGATGTTCATAAAGTTAATTTTTATTTACAAGGCATTAAAATTGACATAATCGAGATAAGATAAACCTTCAAAATGAACGCGAAGTGTTGTTAAACGTTGTAAAAATAAATCATCTTGATGTTCGAACGAGAATAATAACACAAGGTTAGGGAGGATTCACATCGAGACTTCACGGAAATACTTAGTTTTGTTTATAAATTAATGTACTTAATCAAACAGAAGTATGATCCATTATTGCGATTGGTTCGCAAAGTTGTGAATGAAAATATAGAACAATTACACGAATCATATGATCGTCGGTAAAATGCTGTAAATTCGTTTCATGCAAGAACGATTGCAATAGATGAAAAGGGAACTTTGAAAGCCACCGAACACGGCAAATATGAAAATACTGCAGGTTCGGTTTGATTGAGCCTGTTCATGGGCAGTAATGGGAATGCATATTACTGCCCACGCCGCCTAACCCCGAGTTGAGCGCAACTCAGTAATTACATCATTAAACAGTACAATTTTGATCCATCCCAAACGATGGTATGCATATGGCGGTGAACATGGAACCTTCAACGAGGTATTTTCAGATTAATAGACCTGTTAATAGGCACTATTCCCCAGATAAAAGAATGCTTCATACCACTGACGAGAAAATAATGGGCTGAACTAAACAGAATAGTTTCCAAATTTTAATCGGTGACTTAGAACCTATACAATCCTGCATATCACTAAACCATAAGATATAATATATAAATACAGAAGTATATCTTAAAATGACATATCCAAATATTTTGGCTGGGATATGAGAGAACTGGCCAAAATATGCAAAACAAAAGTAATTTTAGAAGTACCTTAAACAAAGTACAAAATTTCAACGTCCTTCAAAATTTAGAAAATTATTCTGATAATAACCCCTTTAACTGGTTACTTAAGAAATAATAAGAAAGATTCAATAATTACACAAAAGAAATATGCCTATTTAACTTAAAAAAAAAAATATTTTGAATATGGGTCCTCGGAATCACATTTAGACGCCAAAGCAAGAATTTAAAAAGCAGAGAAGTATATCCTGCATATAGGGGGTATATGTTGGACAATATCCAAACCTATTTTGGCTGGGATATGAAACCACCTATCTATAAACTGGCCGAAATATGAAAACAAAAGTAATTTTAGAAGTACTGTAAACAAAGTACATAAGTATCGTGCTCAACGTCCTTCAAAGGACGTAACTGAAGAAAATTATTTTTGAAATAACTCTCTTTTACTGGTTACTTAAGAAATAATAAGAAAGATTCTATAATCCACAAAAGCATATATGTCGCCTATAGAGATATTCTGTAAAGCAGAAGAAAAATATTTAGAATATGGGTATCGTAACCCATTTAAGTCGGTTTTAAAAACTCCTTAGAGCTTATGTTATATTGTTATGTGCACAGACTTTGTAAATAAAATTTAATTGACTTGCAACCACAGATTAAGGAAACTTTTACTGCTGGCAAGTTATATCGCATATAAACATATTTTCAAAAATAGAGGTAAATAGAGTTTAAAATCAATAATACAGCAAGTTATTTATTGACATGTGTTTTTATTAGGTTTGATTTGTAAAGAAAATTAAAGCGGCATTACTTCAATTTAACCCGTTCTTGTATGAAATATTACATGTATTTGGAACTATAGGCACAAATTTGCAGCATTAGTTGGGCTAATACAATTTTAATTTACTAAAATAAATTTGGTTCGCGCGACTAAAAGGGAAAGTAGGATTTCCGAAACGTCACAGAAATCGAGATCGCGCATGTGGTCTCTTCGTCAAAAATCGGTGCTATATATACCTCGATTATATTTAGCTTCTAAATATCATCGATAATCCCGCCTATAAGAAAGAATTCGATCGGACCTTTTGTGTTCTGTTAGAGAGTTTATATATTGGAGTCTATATGGACAAATATGCTTTTTCAATAGTATATTCTTACTTAAGTTTAGGGCTTGGGCTTTAAAAGAAATATTAATTTCACTACAGTATTAGTACAAATCATATATCAGGCTACCAACTTCTCATTATGATTGTTGATTTAGCTTTAATGTACGTATGGTTTTTGAATTCGGTATCGCCAAAAGATTAAAGGTTCTAAATGCATTGCTATCAAAACACAGTTGTTCTTAAGCTTAAATATGAACATCTTCATTGTCTGAGAAATTTAACCTTTTTTTTTAAATTTCTAATGTCTCCCTTAATGTCCAGAATCTTATCGTATAGACAATTTTAGATTTTAACACATTGAAATAATCGTTTGTTTGTGTACATGAGAATGATTATTAACATAAGTTCTCCCATTTACGGAAGATTAAACAGTTTACTACAGCATTTGCGAACGTGCCAACCAACTTTTTAGAAGCTTAACGTAAAAGTTAAACTTCCTGATTCTAGGATTATAAATGAAAAAAAAAACCGAACACATAACGATTCATTTTATGTATAAGATACTCTACTTTTGCAAAAACTAAAGAAAATTTTATTTACCGCCCACATGATACTTTTGAGGATGTTTTAAAAAATGTAATGCAAGCATTTTAAAATCTGTTAAATATGTATATGGAAATCAAATAACAAAATCAGTTATATGAAAATTTAGAGGCGTGCAAAAAGTACATTAAATATAAATGGAAATGACCGTTGCGGCACAAAACAATTTAAATTGAAAAACATTTGCGTCTTTTTCAATCCAGACACTCTTACACATGGACTGTTTTGGATGGTGTTATTTCAGATATTGTGGTTTTCTTATATATCGTGGCTTTGCTTAATTTCAACAATAAATCTACTCGCGGAACTGATGCGTTTAGTTCATAAAGAAATCAGACGTCAACAGTAGTTTTCCGGTAACAATTGTTTTGTTCCACTAGCCGAGAAAGAAAATCTACATCTTTCCACAGACTAACGCTAGACAATAAAAATATTTAGCATGACGAGTTTGAAGTTAGGTCACAGGTAAAGGTAGCATTCAAGTCAGAGGTAAAAATTATCAATGTTTTATGTCTAACGGTACAAGTGGTTTCCGCACGCAACAATGTAGAATCTTGTTTGACAGAGCGTTAGACACGTCGGTAAATACTTGAATCGTGTAAATGTCGGCTGGAGAGATGTACGTACACAACAACTTCAGAAATTAACACAGAAAACTTGTAATAAAGTATTAGATTTACATCAGTTTTATGATATATGAAACAAATTGCCGTTTTCAACAATTAGAAGATGCGTTATTGTCTATCTTACATGGATCAATTACATCTGAAGTTGCAAAAACTATTATGTACCTGACACGCCTAAGTTTGCCAGAATTAGGCCATTAAGTCTACTTGTACTGATTGCTATGGTTGTAAACCCATAATTAAATCAGGAAAATAGAGGACTTTGCAGAGTTATGATCCAGCTTTTGCCAACTAATTATTAAACTTATTAAGTTATGATATAAGCAATTCTCGTTATTACATAATTCGCACATTCAGTTTTGCACACATGCATTTCTTGCATGTTTTGTATCTAAATTGCATCATTTTTATTTAATAACGAATAGAATCTAATGAATACAACATATTGCTTTGAGTTCAGATTAGTTAGCTTTTTGTGATAAAACTTATCTTGTACCAATCCGCATTGCATTACCTGCAACACCGACATTGCAAATACCACCAGCGTGCCATCATCGTAACAAGGCAACATTAATTATGGCAGCGCACAGTTCTGACATTTAGCATCAGTGTGATAAATGTATTGCATGAAATCTAACGTGTTTTCCACTATCACTAAAAGTAATTACCAGGCAACTTGTGGCTTCTTAAAATTATATTTTAGCGGTCTGAAATATGTTTGCAATTGAATTTTAATCATTTTAACATTTTTACGAGTACCATTATGATGAAAATATTTTTGGAAGTTGAACGGTGTGGATCTATATGCGGATTCTTAAATATTGTTATTTTGAAATCGATATGCAAACCTACAATATACTGAGTTTTTGTTTTATGAATTTATATGTTAATAAATTGTTCCGTGTGAAGAGCCACACCATCAAATGATTTATCTATGCCAATAAAACATATTCTTCATTGATTAACTCGAGGATGTATTAGCGCAATGCGGAATATCTGAAATCCGAAAAAATATCTACAGGGTAAAAGAAATTGTATTAAACAAATCGAAAGTTTAGAGACAAAACAAAATCAAGTTAGGTATGACTTAATTGTCAATGAACTATACAATTATTGTCTGTTCTCTTGATACCGGTGTTAACATCCAGGCAAACAATTTCTCACACAGTCAAGCACCTTTCCGATGTATGTCATTGAATTCTAATTCTTGCTGGATTCAACGTTAAGTTTTGTTCAGAAAATTTCATTTAAATATCAAAATTGAAGTTTGAAAGTGTAAGCGGAAAATATTGTACAAGTCGTTCTTTTTGTAAAAACGTCTCCCCGTACATTCAATCAGTGCTGTTATCAATTACGACCTTTTTAAGTCGTCTAACGTAATACTTACGTTAATTACAAGTACCCCTACAATGATTTGTTTTTGTATGTTGGATCGTTTTTATATTAGCGATCTAGTAAGAATACCAACCCTGCAATTTAATAATTGCCATTGATTTTCTCAGTTATGTACATGAGTTAGTTTCTGAGATCCTCACTCAACATATAATTCTATTCAGTTCCATCCATTGTAGTTTTTGGTTTAGCATTTACGTCTGGGGAACTACGCCGCTGATTGTAGAATGGTAAATGAGATCTGAAAATACCCCATAATCGGTTCCATGTTCAGTGACATATACATAAACATTCCTTCTCAAATTGTGTTTTAACGGCCATTGATCTAAACGAATTCAAGTGAGAATCAAAGTCACAAAGGGTCATACCTCGTTAATATTAAGGCAAATGAACCGTTATTATCGCGAAATCAATTTGTTCATCTGACCTTCGTCTCAATGAAGTAGCGTAGCAGTCGTCAGTTAAAATGAAATGTATATAATTTCCATTAAACAGTATTCTATACCAGTAAAGTCTTGATATGAAAATACCTCATTGAAGGTTCCATGTTCACCGCCATATGCATACCATCGTTTGGGATGGATCAAAATTGTATTTATTGGTGTAATTACTGCGCTCAACCCGGGGTTAAGCGGCGTGGGCGGTAATATGCATTCCCATTACTGCCCATGAACAGGCTCAATCAAACCGAGCCTGCAGTATTTTCATATTTTGTCGTGTTTGGTTGCTTTCAAAGTTCCTTTTCATCTATTGTGTAGTAAAAGCTTTACAATTCACTGTTCTGAAAAAATCTGAATCTGTCTTTTTCAGTTTTCTTCTTGCTTTTAATTTTAAGTTTAACAGGTCATTGATAAGGTTATAGTTAACGTTAAAACAATAGCTGTAAGAACACATAATATGTATATAAATTTAAATTTTATAATATAAATTTGGATATTGTTCAATCACCCCCAGGGATATACTTCTTGCTTTTTAAATTTTGCCTTTGGTGTTGTCTGTGATATGCAGGATTTATATTCTAAGATCCCCTCTCAAAATTCTATTCTGTTTAGTTCCGTCCATTGTTTTCTCGTTTAGGGCAAACACATTCTTTTATCTGTGGACCATACGCCGCTGAACATGGAATGGTATTAATCTGAAAATACCGCATTGAAGGTTCACCGCCATATGCATACCATCGTTTGGGATGGATCAAAATTGTACTGTTGATTGGTGTAAATATTGAGTTGCGCTCAACCCGGGGCTAGGTGGCGTGGGCAGTAAAATGCATATCCATTACTGCCCATGAACAGGCTCAATCAAACCGAGCCTGCAATATTTTCAAATTTGGAATTTTATTTTATTATTTACATTTTTATGACAAAACGTAGCTTTATACCATTTAGCTGTTTATATTTGTCAAGGCTGTACGCTTAAAGACCGCGAATTTATAAAATATTTTGTATTAACAATATTACAATGTAGCAAACTGTTTGATTGGAAGACAACAATGCTGACAGCGGGAGTGTTTGCAGAGATGCGTTAGACGATTCCTTCAAAATATATCAAACAACAACCGATACTTAGCCTTGTGAAAGAAATGCCAAGAACGAATTTACATTTTCGTAACGATAGCGAGATGCTGGCCAGTCGCGGTATTACAGCATATTGTATTGGACCACGCGCGCGAATTCGCTTTAGACTTCAATGTAAAGCCGATGCGTAGATGCATGCGACTAATTGAAATGAACCGATGCAAAGGGATAAGTAAATTGTGCGTTAATAATATAATTTTCGATTCTTGATTTTATTTTTACAATAAATAAGCAGAAAGAAAAATAATTTGTGAATATAACTGATAAAGATTGCGGTGTTTACATTTATACAAAACATGCGGCGATGATTGTGGATTTCTGAATTTGGATAATTATTATCTATGGTATTATGTACAATAAAATATTGCCAACAAGACTGTTTATATCATAATATGATAATTTTCAATTGATTTATAAATCCTCTCATTGCCATATCTAATGGATTAACATACTTGCAAGGTGCATCAAATTAACTGATAAAAACAACTGGACGGATATTTGCAAAGACAGAAAAAACAATCATGAATACAACAGCGACAACTGAATTAAATCTAACGAATGATTCAATTGCTCTTACCAACGATCAGCTGCTGGAACGATACCTGGGTACACGGTTCGCGGACACATGGGCTGTGGTCATTCTTCTCACCATTTATGGACTTATCTTCATTTCCGGGACAGTTGGGAATATCTGCACGTGCATTGTTATAGTGCGCAACAATTACATGCAGACGGCAACTAACTATTACCTTTTCAGCTTGGCAATTGCTGATGTGTTTATTTTACTTTTAGGTAAGATTTTTATAAAGCACATTATATTCAGTATTGATAAAACAAAACTCAAATCACAAACGTGAGTATGATCAAAGTAAAACACATGATCAAGGTAAAAGCAGATGGTGAAAGAACCTATTTCCTGAAACATGGCTGTTTTTATTTTTACATCAATTTCAATTTAAATAACATTAATGGTAGAAACAGACGTGTGTTCATTAATAAAATAAGGTAAAAACTATGAAAATGGCAAATAGTCATTTTTCGAAAAGTAACTCATTGAATCATTAAATGATGAAAATTTTGAACGTTTATTTCTCTTCATTCAAAAGAGTATTTTTTCTTTATAAGCAGTTATTTACAATTATAAACACAATAACAAACATTGCTTGAACGTTTTGTTATAAAATCAGCAGTTCTTGCAAAAAATATCAGCGTAAAGTTCTTATAAAGTTTCGCACTCTTTATCTTCTTGTCAGACAGTTACATAATGTCCCTAATCTGATTGTACAGATATACAATCTAAAGGGATTAATTATTCGTAATTGGGGATGAAAACTCCTGATGAGAGTGTCTAAACTAACTTGCATTTAGAAGATTATTGTGTTACACTTGCAGTATAAATCCTTTAATACAATGACTCGCTTTATAATTGCATCCAAATAGATAAACACATTGGGAAAACTATGGTCCTCCACACAATAAAAAAGGATGAATGCTACAAAATTACTTTGTAATGTGACCGAAATGTTTAACATATTCAGCACAAGTAATTTATTTTAACACTAAGCCTCCGAAATGTTATGTACCGCTGTCAAATGGCCGGTGTATTTGTATAATAAAATGACGATTTGATTGCATTTCCATAGGTTATCATAAGAAGAAAATATACTGTTTTAGACTATCACAAATTTAGTAATACTTGACATAAGAGAATTCCTGAAAATCCTCGCAATTCTCTTGTTAATAAACACACATCGAGGGATGAATGCTTAACTATCTTATATAGAAATAAGACGCAGGTAGAATAGTTTCGCAATAAGCCGTCAACATATAATATGATGAAAAGCGAAAAGGTTCGACGGGTTCTTTAGACACATCTGACACGACTTCACATTTTTGTATTTTTATTTCCAATTACGCTAGCTATCTCGCTATGATGTCGATTTCTATCAACAAGTTTTTAGTTTCAGGTTTTACCTAACGTTCAATACTTCAAAGGTCTTGAAGTATTGAATATTTAGGTCTACGATTGATGTTGAGTGTTAATTGGACTTTTAAGCACTGTTAACATCCGGTGTCAGCAGTTTAATATAGCTGTTATAATATTTTACAACGAATTAAAAACTCCCATTCTATTCATTTTTATAACTTAGTAAAATTTATTACACACATTGTTTTTCGCTGAAATTGCGACATTTCAAATAATTGCGATTCTGATAAACATATCATAAAAATTTATTATGGCGAAATTGTTTTAATTTCCTAAGCAGAGTTTATTACACAAAACAGTAAAATCTAACATGATTGTTATATTAATATATTAATATAATGTTAAATAAATAGTTAATGATTCGTTATATCGTTATATATTCGTTTGAAATACATATAACAATTAGGTTTTATTTAATTTACGAAGCAGTAAGTACGAAAAAAGATTAAAAAAGACAAATACTATTTTTTATTTCTAAAAACATAACAATTTGTACGTAAACTTGAACATTTCTGTACTTTGAATTTTCATATTTATAATTATATTTGTATTCTGTACAAAAGTACCGAACAGGTTCAGATTAATACCCAAGATAATTATGTCTGAAAAGGTGCACCTAAACTCGTTTTTAACGTTTGAAAGGTATACTTTTTGTGATTAATTATAAGATAAAAAGATATTTTTTAATTTATATAGATTTAAATTATAAGTTTACTGACTCGACTTTAATAATACGAAATCATCCTCGATTATTCCGCACAATAACAGCACCTACAACATGAACATATTTCTCTGCATGCAATGAGGAAGCATACAGTATGTAGATTAGGTATGCCTAGAAAGATTAGCGTTGACTAGTACGTATGTTACAGATTCATTTATTCATCCATCACGAAATGATCGTTTCTGAAAAAGAAAGGTTTATGTAAGCAGGATGGAAATAAACAGCAGACGACTGCTGTAATTACCATGGCTCCAAAGTTCAGTCATTCAAAGAAAAATTGATCTTATACAATTTACACATCCGAGGTTCGAGATTAACTTATTTCCTATGGTTTGATCTACTGGCGGGGAGGGAACTTTGGATCGTAAGTAGCAGAATTGATGTTCAATTCACATACTATTTCTCCAAGTTATTCATGCTGGTTTCAATTTGGAAAGCAATGTTAATGTTGAATTCTTAATGACGTGTTAATAAAAATACTCTTTGTCAATTAATAAAAAAACCCGCATTTGTTGAATTTGTTACATAATTTTATGCTAAGAGCAATAAAAGATGCATTCTGTGACAGAAATGACGGTTACTGAATCCAGCCAACACAGCCGAAAATCAAACTGTAAGAAAAGACCCACGTTTAATTATAGCCAAAGTCTCAAGACAAAATACAATTTCTGTTCTGTTCTATGGCTGATATAAAATAAAATAAAGTATAATGATATTAATGGAAAGACCAGTTCCATTGCAAACCAGACAATAAAAGTCCGTAAGTCATTGAGTAATAAGTATATAAAACTCAGCCAACCACGGACCAATAAAAGGCGTAAAGTAACTTAAATACATTTCAGTTATTTATGAGTAACACAAACTTTCCTAATTAAAATCATATCAAACGACAAATTCTAACCAAATGCCTATGTGCGTAAGCGAACCTACATTAACTCCAAATGAGTATCTGTTTGTTTCTGTCATAGACGCTCTATGTTGCTTATATCGCAGTACGAACTAAACGAAAAAAAAATGTTTACGACAATAGCAAACTAGAGAGAAAACCAGATCATTTTGTCATACGTAAGAGAAAGACTGCTCAGTTGGACGTTAAAACCAATGTACTTTATAACCATAAGTTACAAAAGTTTAGAACTCTGCAATGCCGGCCGGTTAATAATACGTTTTGTACAGATTTTAATACCTTACCGCAAATCAGTCGATGAGGAAAACCATGACTGTTGAAAATGTAGACAAAACTACAGCTCTTTAGTATTTGTGGGTATAATTATAACATTTTTTCCTGAACAATGAAATATAATGTCAGTTTCTCGTAAAAGTAGAAATCTGCCTACAAAAAGTGTACGGTCGGTAACATCAGTGTAATATTGTGGTATGGTCTCCAAATACCTTCCTTGATCTTCATTAAGGGCTTACCACACTCCTCCCCAGCACGTTCAGCGATAAAAAGAAAATTATAAAAATCTCAATAACGGCAATTTGTCATTCAATGAAACTTTGCACAAATAAATGTTACTAATGTATCTTTATTTTGTATTAAGACACGTTAGAAAAGTAAAGAAAAAAGTTGGACCTTAAAATTACTTCAAATTCTATTTACATAAATTCACAAAAACTAAGCTACACAAAACATAATTTTAATCATAATTTTAAATTCCCACGTGAGTGTTATGATACTGACAAGAGAATGCTGTGTACTTTGTAAAGAATTTACTTCTACTAAAAGAGAAATCAATAATTGTCGTCCGTTTACGCGACCAGGAACCGACCAGGAAAGTCAAACACACTTTTACTAATATCTCATAAAGTTTACATATGTAAGTAATGAGGACACAAGACAGTGTTGTCAGTATCATATTACTCATGTGGGCATTTAGAATGTTGTTTTGTGTGGTTTAGTTTTTGTGAATTTATCTAAATAGAAGTGTAGGGAAATTCTAGATATCGCTCTTTTTATTTACTGCTTTAACGTTTATTATGCAAAATAAAGATACATTAGTAACACTCATTTGTGCACAGTTTCATTGAACGGCATTTTGCCGTTATTGAGATTGTGATGATTTTTTTTCGGCGTTAGCTGTCTAAGCTCACTTTTGACCTAGTTTTTCGACCAATGAAATGTTGTAAATAATACTCGTATTATATTATTATGCAGAGGGAAAATGAAATAAACTATTTCGATTGGTAGCTATTTACACCAGAGAGGCATCTAGCAGGGTGGAGAGGTATCTAGTGGGATTTTTATTATTATGCAGCGGAAAAATCAAATAGATTATTTCGATTGGTTGTTAGTGGGTGTTGTATTGGAGAAAAACATATTTACGATTTAAATAACCAGTTAAGTCAATATTGATGGCTTAAATACAATTTTATATGGAATATTCTTGGGTGTCAGGTAAAAACTTGCGTACAGTACACAGTGTAAAACGAAAAGGAAGTGTAGATATTTCTAGTTCTTACTGGTTCCTTTCTAGTTCCTTTGATACTGATTGTTAATTTCAAGTTCAAAATACAAGTTCATTGTAGTGTAGTGGCTAACACTCTTGCCTCGCAAGCGTGAGGCCCCGGGTTCAATACTCAGTACTGACACTTTTTTTAAAGTTAATTTACGTAAAAGTTGGTAGATTTCGCTCTTGTAACAGGATGTTTTTTTTTATTTATATTAAATTTCAATGACATTTATTCATCTTGAGTTCTAACTCTACAAGAGGTATTTTATTGAAACTGAATAAATGTAGATCAAGACTTAATGTAATACATTGCTTCTTTAATCGACATGTTATCACTGTATGAAATTGTTGCAACAGCTTCAACATTTTTTTTGAAAGACACTTTAAATGAATTTATAAGTCGTCATGATTCGGTCGCTTAATCTCTTGGTCATACTAAGAAGGCAGGGAGGGTTCGTCAACAGCTATAACAAGTAAAATAAACTAACTAAACTGTGTCTGCTTCGCCTCTCTGTATTTCTTTCTTTCTTATATACATGTATATATAAATCTTTTCCATCAACGCCGTTTATCTTTTTTAAAGATATTTCTTGTTTATTGATGAACATGCTGGGGAGGAGTGTGGTAAGCCATTAAGCTTAAAAATCGATTACCTATATGTGTGCTTCAAAATCTTTATTGACAGATGCATGGGATTGGCTTATTATGTTCGTTAAACTGATTGATAACAATGAAACGATATGGCATTTGATTCTTGTAGCATCGTCTTTAACATATAAAGTATATAAAAAAACTTTAAAAATATATCAATATTGCTTCCCCATTATTGAAAATGGATTTTCGACATTATTCCATTTCTTTTTCAATACATTTTTCGTATTTAAGTTCATAACATATTTAAATCTTATCTGCAATTTTGACACTTAAAGAAATATAAAATAGCATCTATGAAAATCATATCACGAGTGTTTTAAGAAATATTTTTTACTGTTAAAATATTTCTACACCGATCTTTATCCTCTAAGTTAACTCACAATACAAAATTTCAATGGACTATGTGGTACAAATAATTTAATGCAATAGGTTTTATTTCCGATAAGAATATTATCGTGCTGGGATCATTTCCAGAAAATGGTTTAATGGAATTATCTAATTGCTTCGTTAGCAAGGTTTCTTAGATCAGCAAGCGCTCTTTTAAAGAAATGCCAGATAGGCGAAATCTCTTTGTATTGATTTAAAAGGTTTGAAAAGGTACAATAGACATCTCAGAAAAAAGCCACATTCAGAAAATACAGACTCTCTTAACAGCCAATAGTCAGGAGGAAAGGAAGCACACGTTTATAAAACGATCTAGTTTAAAGAGACAACTTAAACAATTAACAAAACAAAGATCACCCGAGGATCATCGCTCTGGACAGCGTTGATAAACCATATACCCACTGGAGGTTTAAACAGGTTTTTGTGTGCACCAACACCAAACTTGCCCAGATATCTTCTCTTATGAATACGTTGCTGAATCATCCCCAACCGTTTTACAGCGTTGTATTACAAATATAAATGAGTGAAATATTCACATCGGAATCGCCACACTCACATAACACAGCCTCGCCATGCAGCGAAAAGTACAGAGGAAAAAAGAACGTGTTTTTATAAGAATATCAACAAACAGTTAACGAAAAAGAGAACCATTGGGGTTACCGCCTTGGAATGGACAGTGGCAAAACAATTTGCCACTGTGGGTATAAACCAGACTA
Organism: Corbicula japonica; assembly: GCA_038501625.1. Classification (NCBI taxonomy): domain Eukaryota; kingdom Metazoa; phylum Mollusca; class Bivalvia; order Venerida; family Cyrenidae; genus Corbicula; species Corbicula japonica. The sequence continues at coordinate 16,061,924 of JAZAYU010000003.1, forward strand.
TAGGGTGTACCAACCTCACACTTGGCCCGACAAGTCCTCATATGAATAAACAATTGCAAGTTAACTTGGTGAAATAACTCCAACACACCCATTAGCTCAACAATGTTGCCTGCAAAAGCACACAAACGTATATTTAACATAATAAGCTTATAGTTTTGCAAAGCAAAAGGGGGTATGCAAAGTTGCTAATGGAAATATCAGGCTATTTTAGGTACACGGTGACCGTACTGAGACAAAAGGAACTGTTGCTAAATCAGCAAACAACGGAAATGTGGTAAAATATTAAAACATTAATGTGGCAAAACATTTGATTAAGAATTTGTACAGAAACAGATGAACATCTGTTTCGATTTTTTCAGGATGTTTGTATAGAAAAGATATAATCATATTCACTTTTCAGTATTTTCACTTATTTTTACCACTTGTTGAACCGAGTTTGGTTGTTTTTGTTGCCGGTTTGTCCTTATAAAACTATATGTACTATAACTCCGCTAGGTCAGCTCGAGACTGTGACTCATTCGAGACTTGTAAATGCAATCAAATGGCTATCATTATTTTGGCAGAAAACCATTGGTGGCTAAAAGGCTCGAAGAAGAATGTCTAAAACATCCTTTAAATAATTTGCTGTAATAGACGAAATTAGCCTAGCCAAACAATATTTCCGCAAGCAAGTTCAGTAGCCTGACAGACACGTAGGTCATTCAGGTTGTTTGAAATTATGGACTTTCCAATGATAGTAGAAGTGTATTCGTTTTATTACAGACAGTATGTGAAATGGTTTACACAAATTAAAAAACTTAACTTACTTGTAATATTAAACAGAAATGCATGTTATAAAAAGAATTGTACATTGCCCAGCTGTCTAACTCTCTCTAATTGGTTGTGAGGGTAGAGTCCGTGCTTTCTACGTCTGGTCCTTCTGAAATACGCATTTAACCATTTTACTGTTCGTGTATTCTCTTAGTGAACATCAGAAATTCACAACAATTGTATTGTGTATTCCGAGCATGCTAAATGGTGTTATCAAAACAAAAGTATGAAAGTAAACTACCATGATTTCAAAAAGGTTTGATTTTATTGAACGGACCATGTATAGATCGTTCTATAAAATGTTGTTTTTCATTTCTTTCTGGTTGTTTTTGGCGCAAAACTGTAATCATTATTGTTGGAAATGAAATGTTTCTCATCAGTATGAGGCTGGTGCGCCCTAGAACCTGGTTTAAACCCCAGTTGCAATTTGATTTGTCACTGACCGTTCCAAGGCGGTAACCCCTCAAGTTCTCATTTTTGTTAATTGTTTGTGGTGTCTTTTTGATACTGATCATTTTATTAACCATGCTCTCTCTCCCTCTTCTTCTTGACTGTGTGAGGAGGCTGTTTTTCTGAATGTGGCAATTCATGATATGCATATTTCACCTTTTCATCAAAACATCGTAGCACTGTTATTAAAATTCTAGCAAGGTTTTATTTTTTTGTTATTTCTTGCAGTATTATACCCTTATTTTCTAAATAGGCACACAATGCCTATTACTCGTTAATAATTCGTTGTCTGAAACCTCATGTATGAGTGAATACCGTTTTCTTGATTTTGTAGGTAGGCTGATATAATCTTACTTTCATGAAACTGGCTAGTCTAAATGATGAGTTGATATAAAATCTTTTCTTCATATCACTGGCTCAGGTCTGAAAAACTCCCCGTTAGTTTTGACAGACGTTGTCACTGTTGCCGAGATAACAGCTTCACAATCTATAATTCACTTTATTTACTAAATAAATCGTCTTTAAGGTCACAGACCTACACTGGCCACTTTTAAAGCAATTAACATCGAAATAATAAGACAAGTAAACCATCTTTGCTATTGATAGGACTGATTTAAAATGTGTGGCAAACATGGAATTATCTATGAATGACAATAAAAGTAAACACTTTCTGGCATACTCGCACAAGTGGAATAATTGTTAACGCGTGCAGCTATCTAAAAATAAAAGCAACATGCAACACAACACGTGAATTGTCCCTTCATTTTTTGTAATGACGAAGAAGTTTTCAAAAATATAGCATAATATTGCAAAAATTGCCTTTATTCAAATTAAGTCTTGAGCTAACACATGCATTTCAGATGTTTCTAGTGCAGTAATAATATGCATTTTGTTCAGTAAAATCAGCGTAAAAATTGTCTTGAACGAAAGTTTTCAAAACGTTGTTATAAGAATGCAATTAAATGTTAAAAACATACGGAGAAAATAGTTCTTGTAGTTTTATCATATGATATTACGGAATCTGATCTTTAAAAACTGTAAGAAAATTTTGCATTTTCTGCAAATATTAATATAAAACTTTGTTATAATTGAGCATGTTATTTTGAAGGAAATAACTGGAAATTAATACATGTTTACAGTATTCACCATTTCAAAAAAAGGTGAAATATGCATATCAGGAATCGCCACATTCAGAAACAACAGCCTCCCCACACAGTCAAGAAGAAGAGAGGGAGAGAGCATGGTTAATAAAATGATTAGTTTCAAAAGAGACACCACTAACAATTAACAAAAATGAGAACCCGAGGGGTTACCGCCTTGGAACGGTCAGTGCGAAATCAAATTGCCACTGGGGGTTTAAACCAGGTTCTAGGGTGCACCAACCTCACACTTGCCCCAACAGGCTCTCATATCACAAAACAAATACAAGTTGTCTTGGTGAAACAACTCCAACCCACTTATAGGCTCAACAATGTTGCATGCAAAAGCACACACATATAAAACATAAGAATTTAATAGCATTGCAAAGCCAAAGGGCGGGTACTCAATAATCTTACCGAGACCAGAGCTCCTGGAGTAAAATCAGCAAGAACACGATGACAGGGACAAAAGAAACAAATCGAGCTTCTAGGTTCTTTTAAGAAAAGATTTCCCCATAAACCTTCATAAACTCTTAAACCCCTGCCACCGTCGTGCAACCAAAGAGGTAAGCATAATGATCAACTGTAGAAGGGTTAATCACCAGGCATGCAGAGCGCTGTAAAATATCATGTTGGTAACCTTTCTTTTTAAATTTACAGATGGTTTTTTGCAATAGTGATTTTAAACTGCACCTGTATTTATGAATTAGATCTGGGTATCGACGATAAAACTTGCAAAATGTTTTCCTTAATTTGTGATACCGATAACCTTGTTTTAAAAGTTTTTCTGTAATGCAAAGATTACGTTCATTGAAATCATTAATATCGTTGCAAGCTCTTGAAAAGCGAACAAGCTGTGAAATATAAACCCCGTAAGATGTTGCACGGGGAACATCGCCGTCTAAAAACGGAAAATTTACTATATTAAAATTAAAATCATCTCTTTTATCATATATTTTAGTAGTGACATAACCATTTTCAATTGACAGATTTAGATCGAGAAAGTTTGCTTGCTTTTCTGAAGTGTTCGCTTTATTAAGTTGTAGTTCTTTAGGGTAGATCTTATTAACCAGTGATGGAAAATGGTTATTATCTATATTTAATAAATCATCAAGGTACCCTATAATTACATTATTAGAAGCCTTATCAGCGGGTGTTAAAACAAATTTGTTATGAAAGTCTTGAATTCCTTTTTTCAAATGACGAAAGTTAAAACGAGGTCGAGGTGGTAATAAAGCAATGTCAAGAGTCAAATTTGGTAGAATGTAGATTCTAGCAGTATAAAGAATATTGTTACATTCAATATCCTATATATCCTATTGTGTAAAAGATTTCTAAATTATGTTATCGCTAAAATACAATATAATTTAATAATGTTTCATCATTTTCTCTGGGCTAAGCTCTACGCAGTATTTTCACAATTATCAGTACCATTTTAATCCATCCCAAAAGCTGATGTGCATATGACGGTTAACATATAACCTTCAATGCGGTATATTCAGATTATTAACATTTAATGATCATCGGTAAAATGGTTGTCATATAAAAATGAATTTGCCTTTAACGAGAAAGCAAATGGGGCAACTGAACAGAATATAATATAGAACTTGATTTCTATTTTCTTTATGTACAAAGGCAAAGGTACGCATAAATAAAACTTCTTTTCGTCTCGGTCAACATTCCATTTTTTTTAGTTTAACACGTACTGTCAACCTCGCATGGCTGTTATATAAATTTCATTTTGCGATCCGTCGTTTCTTGATAGTTTTGAATGAAATAACGTAGTTCTTGTTAACTATGAAAGACATCGAAAAGTAGGCGTTGTCAAATTATTCAACAATAACATTAATGTCACCCTGCTTGTAATTTTCGCCCTTTTCGGCTATATTCACTCCTACTTATTATATATTGACATAAACAAGGTTAAAATGCATTTCAGGATCAGCCACCATTAGAAAAAAAACGCAACCCCCTAGAAATTAGTGATAAAGAGAAAATAAGTTGAACGATAAGTGGCAAAGAAACTTCAAACAATATTTGGCCCAGATCCGTTATTTTTTGAAAGTCTGAGTCTAAGTTATGTTTTAACAATTTCGTGTTTTGTTCAATAGAAACGTTCGTGTTCATCTTATAACGATAGCAACAAAGGTAACTCGTGCAAAACGTTGTCACCAATAGGTTTACATGTTCCTTAAATAACGCCATTACTAATACGTTACATTGTGAAAACGCCTAGAGCAATAATATTTTTTAAGTTTCTGAAAAAAAACGCCACAATTATTACTGTTAGAAGCATCTTTTAATAGTATCCCAATATATCCAAATAAGCTAGGAAAAATGCATATGTACATTACGCACAAATTTAATCTCTTCAGTATATATTACAAAAATTACAAATAAACATATTCGTATCAAACGAGATCCATTTCGACAGCATGAGCTCTTACTTCTATCATATGAGATATATTCACACATGGATAATCCATTAATGTAGGTGGAACGCGACACTTTGCGAATTTTTGAATTTCTTTATGAAATTTGGTATGGTATTTATTGACGATGATTCCAGCATGAATCCGCAAACCGTTTTTCGATTAATCAAAAAGTTGTTTAGATATTTACTTTCAAAGTTAGCTATAAACGCCAGTTTTTTGCACTGACGTCAACAACGCTCGCCGAACACTTTTTCGGGGCTGGCTGAAAATTGGGGTTTCCAATTTCATTTATTCGTTCACAGATGAATTGGCGCTGAAAATACCTTTCCGGTGATATAAGATTTAACATAATGTGACCAGTTTTGACAACGTTGTGTACCGTTAAACGCCGTTTTCGCGTTAAAAATGACGTCGAGTTTTTTTTCCTTTTTTCTGTCGACTTTTTCAAAATTGTGAAAAAATCCCGAATTTAATTTTTGATTTTTTTTGCTTAAAAAGTTTGAAAAAAGCAATTCCAATTGAATAATCGAATAAAATTTGGGGGTCACCGACTTCGTTATTGCGCCATGGCCGTTTTCAGCACCCCTCTCCCTTTTAAAAGCGTGTAAAGAAAAGTGACGTTTCTGAAAATTTATGACTTTTATTCAAATTCTACAATATTACAACAATTACAATGACTTTTGGTAATTTAAGGAGAACGAAAAAATAAATAAAACATGTTTTTACTCAATATGCGCTGATTTAAGGGCAGGTTAATTCGCACGATAATTTGACAATTTTGGAGTTTTACATTGTTAAGAAACTTTCCCTTTGGTGTTATTTTGCCAGCGTGCCTTACATATGTTGCCCGATAATTTTAAAGTTATATTATGAAACTCGGCTTTTTGGCTAAATCCTCGTCATAAGGCTAACTGCTATGGGAAACCTCTGGAGATACTGTCGTATCTATTTATCTCACGCGAGTCTAATTTTCGCGTAATTCGCACTAGAAAACTTGCGCGAAATGAAAGGGCAGTGAAATTTAACCATGTGTTAGCTTATCATGAATGCTTCTGAATGTAATATACATGTAACTGCGCAATTTTATGGCACCGCAATGGCTTATGCGCGAAAACTGGTCCCCTGTGAAATAAAATGCTACTATAGAAATAAAATAAAAGAGCAAAACTTGTCTGTATACATCTAATTGTATTTGCTTCGTTTAGCTCGATGAACATTACGACTGACTCGTGATGAAAATTTTGATGCCGCAAATCAAATTTATTTACACTAGGTATTTTCGGGGTAGATGAACAACAGTCTATAACCAATATGTGTAAATTTTGTACAACTTATTCACATTACGCGAAATCTCAATTTATAATAAGGGAAATAATGCAATGTTCAATTATTGCATTACAGTAGCTTCTGTTATAATTCAAAACAAAATCATAGGACAACACAGACTGCGGTCTATATTTAAAATTGTTTGCAGTATTGTACATTTTAATTTTTAAATTTCACTTAACGCCTTTTTCCATATAAACGCTTATATATGGAATGGACGAACAGTGTAGGTCCCGAAGGATCTACACTGTTCGCTTTTGATTTATAAAAAGGTGAAATATGCATATCAGGAATCGCCACATTTAGAAAAAACAGCCTCCCCACACAGTCAAGAAGAGGAGAGAGGGAGAGAGCATGGTTAATAAAATGATCAGTTTCAAAAAAGACACCACTAACAAAAAAAAATGAGAACCCGAGGGGTTACCGCCTTGGAACGGTCAGTGCGAAATCAAATTGCCACTGGGGGTTTAAACCAGGTTCTAGGGTGCACCAACCTCACACTTGCCCCAAAAGGCTCTCATATCACAAAACAAGTACAAGTTTTCTTGTTGAAAAAACTCCAACCCACTTATCTGCTCAACAATGTTGCATGCAAAAGCACACAAACATATAAAACATAAAAAGCTAAGAGCATTGCAAAGCCGAAGGGGCGGGTACTCAATGATATTACCGAGACCAGAGCTCCTGGTGTAAAATCAGCAAAAACACGATGACAGGGATAAAAGAAACAAATCGAGCTTCTAGGTTCTTTTAAGAAAAGATTTCCCCATAAACCTTCATAAACTCTTAATCCCCTGCCACCGTCGTGCAACCAAAGAGGTAAGCATAATAATCAACTGTAGAAGGGTTAATCACCAGGCCTGCAGAGCGCTGTAAAATATCATGTTTGTAACCTTTCTTTTTTAAATTTACAGATAGTTTTAAGGTTATTTCTGACCACAAAAGCTAACAGTGCAGATCCTGATCAGACAAAATATTAAAAGAGAAATCGATTAGATCGAATGTGCAAGCTGATCGGGATCTACGCTTTTTGCTATTGCGATAAAATGCGTAAATATTTATATTATAGGAAAGGGTTAAACGAATTTCGGATTATTTCTAAATCAATTTTTACAGCAATTTTATTCGTCTGATGCTGCTTCATTTCGTGGTTTTTTTCTATGTTGAATGTCTAGACAGTAAAAATCGCATATTGCGCATAACCACAGACACGGCTCATATGCACGGAATCGCAGGTCTTAAACTTTTTTAGCAATCTATGGCGGATAAGAAATAGACACGTACAGGAACCAGGAACATGTTGCTTGGTTAGTGTATGTGTCGCAGCAGTTTCCGAGAAAGTACATATAAACAAGAAAACGAGGGGCGTATTCTATACATCCGCGGTCTTCACCGTTGTTGTGTCGTTTCTCACTGTGTGCGATTCTCACTGTCACAAACAAAAGTTCAAGCAACATACGACTTAACAACATTGATATTGTTTTGCTATAATTTCTTTGACGCTTTTATGAGAAAACTGTGAACTCTGCGATAATCATAAAAGAATTTAGAATTTGCACAATATGAAGTACAATGTATATGGGTAAATGAAATACGGTTTCGACTGCGCTAATGAAGCATCCCATCATGGAACTGTAAAACTACATTAGATGCAGGTAAAATCAATGTCAATCATTTGAAATTGCAGCTTACGAGCAAAAAAAGATGTATATTTGCAGAAAATAATGGGAACAAATCAAACATACGCACGGCTGGTGGATTATTTGTCATCCCTTTAACTCTTTACAAGACAAAATAAGGCCGTTAGCTAACTAGAATTGATAGATATTCCTTTTATAGATCTGCTGGGGCTACGAAATATATATTTTAAATTATTTTAGGCGTCACCGAGCACAAAAAGGCGCTACGGCATTTCTATTACGTGCATAGACTAACGATTTGAACAGTTTTAATCAAATGTCTATAACTACACTGAAATCTGCGTTTCTTGAGTAATTAAGAACATTATTAAATAAATTTAGCACGCCTTTGCGAAAATGCTTTGACAATATATGAAGAAAACAGCAGAATTTATGAATTAAGTATAGCATCGAAATACTTGATAATTATAAGCGTTATGTCCGAATAGAAATAATTGACGTATTATACGCATTTTGGAATGTTCGTTTTTACCCCTAGTAACGTTTTTAAAGATATTTTTGACAAATTAACATAAGAGAAATCGATTAGATGTCATTTTTAAATATTAATTCAATTCAACTTCCTCTGTGGTGTCTTTTGACGAAGTTTTTAATTAAAGAACTATTTTTTTCTAAAATTTCGAAAAATAATGTATTTTTTCAAAAGGGGATAGGGGTACTTAAAATGGTAATAGCACAATAACGAAGTCGATGACCCCCAAATTTTATTGCTTTTCTCAAACTTTTTAAGCAAAAAAATCAAAAATTAAATTCAGGAATTTTTTACAATTTTGAAAAAGTCTACAGAAAAAAATCAAAACTCGACGTCATTTTTAACGCAAAAACGGCGTTTAAGGTGGAATGCGCCTATTTTTCAACTTTCGAGTACTTTAATGAAAATTTGCATGCAGTTAATTGATCATATTTCCGATATTGAACGAAATATCTTGTTAAAATATTTTATTTCATCTCAAAGATACAGATCTTCAAAGATGGCCACTAACGGCAGTTTTTGGACATGACGTCAAAAAAACCGTAACTGAATGTTTTCAGCTGTATCTTTAATATCTTTCGAATGTTCCGTTTTCTGTTTTGATAATATTGTACAGAATTAAATTCTCTTTCCACTGATGTAACTTTCATGAGTTTTCACCCAAGATTTACGCGTGACGACGCCGAAAAGCTCCGTTTCGACCTGAAAAATGACGTGGAGTTTTGCTAAAATTTCGTCGCTTGTTTCGGAATTGCGAAAAATCTGATCAATAAAATTTAGATTTTTTTGCATAATTCGTTTGTAAATTTAATTTTGAAAATGTTTGACAAATTAAAAAGGGGGGTCACCGACTTCATTTTTGCGTTATTACGTTCACCTTTACCCCTTACCCTTATGCAAACGTTGGCGTAAATCGCATCATAAAAGGAAATTGGCGGCGAACAAATAATATTAATAATATTTATTCTGACAATATTTAATTTGATTAATATATTACATCAAAATATGATAATTGTTTTCATTTGGAAAGAAAAAAGCATACGTATTTGATTGAAATTACCGATTCTTCTTCAATCAAGGTTTGTTATGAAGGTTCAAACACGACTTAAAAACTTGTATTTTACATGGTTTTGTCCATTTGTTATGAAAATTAAAGCTGCAAATACCGTTTTTTAAAATGGAATGCAAGTTTTTGACTTTAGAACAGCAATTAAACCAACATGCCCCTTGCAGTTAACCCTTTACTAAATGATATATACATGTAGCTGTAATTCCACGGGCGGACAGTGTAGATCCAGATCAGCTGGCACATCCGTACGGTGCCCTCTTATCAGGATCTACACTGTTCGCCTTAGGTTCAGAAGGTAATTTCTGAATGCGACCAGTGTAGCAAAAATAAAAAGTATCCACTTTCTTTCCGGTGATTTTGTAGAATTTGAAAACGTAAAATCGAAATTCTTTCTTTGAACAAATTTGCATTTCTGTAACTTAGTTATCTTTTCCTCTGTTAAAACAGGGGTTTCAGTAAGAATTCAGTGATTCCAAAACAGCATTCGAATTAAATCAATTTCTAAAATTCGTGTGGTCAATAAAATCACAAAAAATCCAACTTATCCGCTAGAAACACCGCTAGAAATCCCAACCATTTGCAATTACCTCCCTTTAAATTAAACATGTTGTGTTTTTTAATCCTTTATTAGTTGTTATTCGATAAAGCAGTTGCTCAGTCTTGTTGTGGAAAGTTATGTTCATGAGCAATTAAACTTACAAACAAATGAAATTAACTTATCAATTACCATTCTAAGCGCCCCTGATTTAATGAAAATATGTTAATAGTAAAAGCGTAACTTTTGTAAAGATACTTTTTATTTTTGTTCAGTATATATCAGACGACACGGATTCCCAGCTTACTGGTGCTACACTGGTCGCACACGCGATAAAACCGGTACCGGTGTATTTATATATATAGATAGATTAAAATGTTCAGAAAGGAGGGGATGGGAGTTGACCGCTGAACTTTAATTTATGTCTCGCCTTCTCTATAATCGCGCATAGTTGTGCACTTCCTTTTTACTTACAGTTTTTAAATAAGTACTTTCTTACAGTTATACACATTGTTTTACATGGAATGTAATTCTCATGTTGGCAGTATGGAGCAGTAAACTAGGCGAACATAATTCAAAACCTTATATTGCGCCCTTGTTGAAAAACTTGTTTTAACAAATAGACAGAAACATGAATTAAATAAATGCTATTTCTCTTATATCTGAGGAAAGAGGACATAATATAACGAACCAAACATCTTACTTAACAGCGCAGAATATTATATGAACTTATATGAGTTAGAAGGCAACAATTCTAACTAAGATGTTAGATCTAAGAACTTATGTCTTAGAACTTAGAATGTAGAAATTTCTTGAAAGCGGGGGACGAAAGTAAGAAAGCAGATTTTTCACGGAATCAGCTTGAAGAATTATGAATTTGTGATTGAAAAGGAAAATTGAACGTGTTTAAAACATGCGCGTGCTTATTAATATTTCTGGTACATGAAACCGATGTTTTGCTGTTAATTTAATGTGGGTGCAAATAAAAAGATTTTCTTTATGTATCAAATAGTTCTGGAAAGTTGAAAATTGCCAGGTTTCATTTTTTGTTGGGTATATTTGATTTCTTTATTGAAGTAACGGAGAAATTGATAATGAACTCATCTCTTTATAAAAATGTCACACATCGCTTAGCTCACCTTTTAAAGGGAATGGGAGCACACGCAACTTCTCGGGCTGTTCAACGGAAACCTCGGTCCAGCTTTTTAATTCAACTTTGTTCAGTCATAGACTGATTAGTTAGTCTTTTCGCTTGATTCATTGTGATATATATTTGTGGAATATCTATTTATAAAAGCAAACTGACGAAAATCATCAATACTGTTCTCATTGATTACATGTTCCTACAGGAACATATAAGTTCAGACAGACGAAAAATAAAGATGACAATTTTCGAAAATGTTAGGCCGGTATTCCATAGTTCCGTGATGCGTGATCCGTGTCCGCGTCCTTGTCCGTGTTCGTGATTTTTCACTCGCCAAAGATATAGTTGGCTATATTCCATACCTCCGTGTCCGTGTCACGCATTACGGACCTATGGAATAAAAGTTTAAATGTCTGGTGCCGTCGTCTAACTTCATATGGGTGTTTTTAAAAATGTGCGTCAACTTACCAAAATCTATATGTTTTATGCTACATTGTTTTGATTTGATATCCTGATATCTGTCATTAAAATTAAAAACTTTAAACAACAAATTATTACACTTGATTAGATTTTATTGCTTAATGTTATGATTTGATTATTGATGAATTCTGATGTAGTTCCTATAGAATTACTAGAACCTTAAACTGCAATTTAAGCATAAGTATGATTCTTTTATAACTATAATTTTAATATGTTTAATTTTTACCATCATTATTATTATAGTTCTAAAGTATGAACGCGCAATTTAAAGGTTTTATTGTGTCGTTAAAATTACGGGGAAAGGGGTAAAGTTGAACGTAATAACGTAAAAACGAAGTCGGTGACCCCCCTTTTTTATTTGTCAAACATTTTCAAAATAAAATTTACAAACGAATTATGCAAAAAAAATCAAAATTTTATTGATCAGATTTTTCGCAATTCCGAAACAAGCGACGAAATTTTAGCAAAACTCCACGTCATTTTCCAGGTCGAAACGGCGCTTTTCGGCGTCGTCACGCGTAAATCTTGGGTGAAAACTCATGAAAGTTACATCAGTGGAAAGAGAATTTAATTCTGTACAATATTATCAAAACAGAAAACGGAACATTCGAAAGATATTAAAGATACAGCAGAAAACATTCAGTTACGGTTCGTTTGACGTCATGTCCAAAAACTGCCGTTAGTGGCCATCTTTGAAGATAAGTATCTTTGAGACGAAATAAAATATTTTAACAAGATATTCTGTTCCATATCGGAAATATGGTCAATTAACTGCATGCATATTTTCATTAAAATACTCGAAAGTTGAAAAATCGGCGCATTCCACCTTAACGGTACACAACGTTGTCAAACCTGGTCACATTATGTTATATCTTATATCACCGGAAAGGTATTTTCAGCGCCAATTCATCTGTGAAAGAATAAATGAAATTGGAAACCCCAATTTTTAGCCAGCCCCGAAAAAGTGTTCGGCGAGCGTTGTTGACGTCAGTGCAGAAAACTGGCGTTGATAGCTAACATTGAAGGTAAATATCTAAACAACTATTTGAGTGGAGTTTATATGAGTAAATACAATTTGACAAACAAATTAACATACAGATAAATTTAATTTAGTCAAGACTTTGTTGGAACAAGAAATATAAAACTATACTTTTTATAAGCACTAGTTTATCTTTTACAGCTTATAATAGACCCAGTATATGTCTATACTAAGCAAATGCATATTAACAGCTTTTAGATGGTTTGAACGTATATTGTTTATTGTGGTAAATATGGAGTAATATGCATTTCTATTGTTGCCCATGAACAAGCTCAATGAAACCGAGCCTGCATCATTTTTATATTTGTCGCGTTTGGTGGCTTTCAAAATATCGTGGACAACGTTGTCAAAAGCTTTTTTTCAAATTAAGCTTCCCCATGCATGTGTATTCATATTTCATTGTTTACTAGTATCCATTTTAAAAGTTCATGAAAGTTTTTAGCGAGATCTTGGAAAACAAACGATAAGTCAGTTTTATTCCAGCATCGTGCTCATGTTAATTTAACAAAAGTTGCATCCATAAAATACAATCATTTATTGTTAGTTATTTACAGAACTATGCGTAAAATGTGATTTACAGTACATTTCTGTTATACCGTATCTAAATGTTATTTAATGGCGCAAAATCAACATATCGATCATCGAAATTCTGATAGACCCGTTCCCAATATCAGCTATTTGTTAAACTTTGATCTCAGCAATAAAAGTAAACCACGGTTACAATAACGCATCTCCTAACGGCTTTTTTTGTTTGTGATGTATTTTTTCGAAATGAATATACTATAAACTCATGTTATATAGAAAACAACTAGACATAATATTAAACTCATATTTACGTTTAAGTGTTATTCTGAAATAAATTGTCTCCTTATGTTTGTCGTTATCAAAACTTTAATTAATATTGATTGGAAGCTACTCTTTAATAATTTTGTTTTTTCCTGTATGAAAAAATATCAAGAGATTGTCTTCTAGAAGTTTTAAATTGTCAATATTTCTTTCATGTTGCAGTTAATATTCTTATTAAATACACTAAAACATGACGTAAATTTAATCTTAACGTAGTTTGACATGAACATTGCTAACTGTTTTTTCTTGACATTTGTTAAATATTTTCATCATATACTTGGCTCAAATCTGAAAGCTTTCTCGTTCTTTTTGACAGATGATGTCATTGTGTCGAGATAACTCAACGTAATCTATAATTCTTGCTGTTTATGTTATGAATCGAATATTTAGGTCAAGGATTTACCTTCTATGCTACTAAGCTACTCTATGCTACTAAGCAACTAAAATCACAATTTTAATTATAATTTCTTACCTCTTTGGTTGTACGACTGGCAGGGACTTGATGAAAGTTGATAGGGAAATCTTTTAAAAGAACCAAGAAAGTTCAATCTGTTTCTTTTATCCCTGTCATGGTGTTATTGCTGATTTGACTCCAGGGGCTCTGGTCTCGGTAAGGTCATTGAGTTCCAGTCCTTTTGCTTTGCAATGTTATGAGCTTCTTATGTTTTATATGAGTGTGTGCTTCCGCAACAATGTGTGGCATGCAACTGAAAATAAAAATAGGTATTTTACAATCCAGCATGGGGTTAAATACATCCGTTTTGTTTTGGACCAGATTTAAAACAAGCAAAAATACTTTACATGCTTGCCTTATTGTTTTTTTCTTAAGGTGTTGCTTTTGCAACATGTATGAAATTGTTAAGCTTTGTTTTGTTCGTCACTATCAAAGTTGTTCAAATCGCAGAGCAAAACCAAAAGGTAAATTAGTTACATAATGACCTTCTTTAATGATTTCTTCTACTGTTAATACACTGACCAGAGTGGTAACTGCCTGGTATATGCGTAAGACATAGACTACAGTGTAAAAAACTGGGATTATATTTCATATCGGAAATTTCAAAATACAAACTGAATTACTGCAATATAAATGTTTAGACATTAATTGATGTAAATAAATATTAAATCGGATTATAATTATGGTTCAAAGTACTGAAGCACTTTGAAATGAACCTGAAGTTCCAAAGCACAGGGCAGAATCAGATATAGTTTTGATTTTATCCATTCCTAGAGATGTGATTATTGTAGTTATCTAGTTATTAACAAAAGAGGTCTTAATTACGGATACATGGCACAGAATGCCCCAGACTGCAGACTGCTAAAAACAATTAGAAGGAAAAACCTCTTAACTCATCATGAACATTTTACTTATAAGTATAAGACGGTAACCTCTCTTGTTCTCTTTTACGTAAGTGTTTGTGGTGTCTTATTTGAAATTGATTATTCTATAAACCCATGGTCTCTTTTACTCTCTACTTTTTCTGCTGCATGGGAAGGCTGTTTTTCTGGGTATGCCAATTCTTGGTGTGCATATTTCACTTTTAAAACACCTCACAAACTATGTAGATGTATGAAATATTGCACATTCGTATTAAACACTCATTTATTAGATTATAAATCATTGGTTTGTTTTACAATGTATCTGGAAACCACTCAAAAAACAAAAAAGCGTCGCTATTAACAGAATGATAAATCAATTTATTTGAGAGCACAACTATAATAAAATGGGAGACAGAAACAATTACTGTAATGCGGAATTGCAACAGCTATACGTCAAAATGAGCATTAGTAAAGTTATTTCATAAAAGCTTGATTATGAAAATCTGCAGTTTTTTCCATAATGCAATAACTCATATGCTTCATGGGATTGCACACGTGTAATAGTGATGATATTTCAAAAATTATTTCGGGAAATAGTAAAACATATATGTTTTTTTGTTTTTAAAGGTTACTATAGTTTCATATTATATTTCATATTTACATTACGTCTTTGTACGACAAAGGTAGCTCTTAAACGTGATGGGACATTTTAAGGTAGTTTTTAAATGTTATTCTTCAGTTTAAGTAAGTACATGTAGATGAAAATGTTAGACCTTTTAAATATTGATCCAATTAAACTCAATCCAACTGAATAAATAAAAACATTATTGCATAACACATGCCATCATACCTGCATTTTGATTGTTTTGTCAAACGTAAATAATATTTGAATGTATCTCTTTTGATAGGTTAAAAGATGTAGCCAATAAAAATGCCTATATTCCTATTACGTTCTTTACGTTTTCGAATGAGCTGATATTCGACTTCACTTCAGTCACATGAATATTTAACGTCAGTCCCGGCTGATCAGAACGGCCATTATTCTGAAAGACAATTAAAGTGTAATAGGTGAGACTGGTATCATTTTGAACCATCTTTTCTTTTGTTGGCTTTATTCAACTTTTAATTTAGTTTTTTTTTCATTTAATACTGTATAATTTGACAAAAAATCTCAATTTGAATTTCCCTACCAAAGTTATTTTTGAGTCTAAACCTAAATCTTCTTTTTAAAAATCAACTCTTATATAGGACACACGGAAAAAGGTGTTAAAATGTTTACACGTGGGTAACCCAAATCGGAAAAAAGTATTTTTAAATGATAGCTACCAATCATTTTAAAATCCTTAACGTTATCGTGAGAAAACCTAAAATAACGTAATATCGTTTCTAAACAATGTTCTTCTACGAACAAGACATTTACAATGGTTCTGTGTTGTTTTTTTAATTCTATATTTTAAAAGTGATTTTAAGTTTGATGATACATTCGACTAACAATATCTATCTTATTCTAAGTTTGAATGAACGATTAGGGGAAGTATTCATGTTAGAATAAAACAGATACACCGAGGCGGTCGATGTTCAGATAATGATGCGTTTGTACATGTAGTAAATGTTTCTGGACGTACTTTAACTAACCAGTTATAGATAATGATGGTAGTATCTGTAAAAAATATACATTATAACCTACAAAATATCTGAGCTTTGTTTCAGGATCAAAGGATTTTAAATTATTAGAATTATTATACGTTATTCGAGAATGGACGTGGTTTCGACGTAATCATGAATTTACGGAGGTACAGAGATGTTCGCGCTTTGTTGGCCAATTTGTGTCATTTTGTAAGATTTTTTTAATCTTTAAAGTTGCTGGGATCTGTTTATGATAATAAATAATTTACTAATATAGAGAGTTTATGTCTTAGAGATTTTACAATGTCTACGAAACTTCGGCAATATATTATATATCAATTCTCCAATTTACTCACATTCGAATCACAAATGCGTTCCCCTCTCTCTCTCGGTCTCTCTCACGGTCTCTCTCCCGGTCTCTCACTCTTGCCATTGTTGTCAATGTAAACATTCTCAGAATTGGTCTTTAAAAACAGGTGGTCTTTATTCACAGAAGAATTTGTTCTTACAATCAGATTGTGGGAAAGATGAAATGCTTTATCCACAGTTGGTATCTGTTTGAAGGCGGTTTTTATCACAGTTTGCACTGTTATTGTTTGTTTAGAACTTAGATTATTAATTCATCTTTTTCTTAACCGATGGTGAAATATAATCAACACCTGAATCTCTCGTAAGAGAAAGATAGCTGTTAACCCTAAGTATTTTTCACCTGCTGATAAATGACATAATTAGTGGCAAGTTTTGTGAACTATCAATTTATGATGACGGCCTACTCAATAAATTGATGATTTAATTAGTTCTAGGTAGCATTTAGTTCTAGGTAGCATATACCAAAATATTAGGCTTCATAAAGAAAACAATGAGGTCATATTTTTTATGTAGCTAATGTTAGGAAAAGAAAGGTTGTGGGACTCATGAAGAAGAAAACATCTAACGCTTCAAACCGAGCCTGCAATATTTTCATATTTGTCGTAGTCGATGGCTTTCAAAGTCCCCCCTTTCATCTACTTCAATATCACAGAAGCGTTGTTTGTGCCGTGTTCCGTACATTCAAACAGCGCTGTTAAGAGTTACGTCCTTTGAAGGTCGTTAAGCACGATATTTATGTACTATGTCAATTGTACTTCTAAATTTGCTTTTGTTTAAATATTTCAGCCAGTTTATAGATAGGTGGTTTCAATATCTCAGCCAATATAGATTCAGATATTGTTCAATCACCCCAAGGATATACTTCCTGCTTCTTAAAATTTTGACTTATACGTTGTCTGTGATATGCAGGATTTATATTCTCAGATCCCCTGTCAAAATTATATTTTTGTTTAGTTGCGTCCATTGTTTTCTCGTTAAGAGCAAACCCACTTTTTATCTGGGGACCATACGCCGCTGAACATTGAATAGTATTAATCTGAAGATACCGAATTGAAGGTACCATGTTCACCGCCATATGCATAACCTCGTTTGGGATGGATCAAAATTCATGAAACATGTGTAAAACTGTAATGATCTCGTTTATGCCTCTTTGGTAAAATACTATTTAGTCTTTGACAGATTTTAAGCCATATAGTGCGTCTAAGATAACATCAATGTCACGTGACGGATAATTAAATAAACTGCTTTATAAGCAAAAAACAAAAAGTTTTATAATTTGACATCGCCACGTCTTCATGACGAGTATTGATCGCTGGAACACTATTAAATTTGTCAATATCTGCAATAAGATCATTTGTGGTTTAAAAAACACGTGACTATCTACACTCAACCAAAATTCTAATTGGTCACTTTTTGTCCGTATTTTTTATTAGAAAGATATTGCATTTACTCTCCATTTATGATTATATGCCAACAACAGTCTTCAACTTAAACTTTAATCTTGTAATAATTGACTTTGGAACAGTTTGGTAAGAATTATCGTTAATTTTGCTAAAAATGCATTTCTTGCATAAAAAGGTCAACCAAACAGAAATTTGCTCTCAATTTCTTGTTTTATTTTAATAGGACCCCTCATTAGTAGGAAAAACATAAACACTTATTAATCAACAGCACATTTGTTTAAGTAAATCCCCTTCAAAGTATCCAACTTTAAAATTAACGTCCTTTCAATTAAAGACTGTTCTTATTTTGACCCTGCGGTGTAAGTAAATGGTGTTGGATTCATTTAAGAAAACAATCAATAAAGATTAAAAAGATATTAGAGACTTGATTTCAAGACAAAACAGTTCTTTCCACAACCTCTCTTCATGTAGGGAAGAAACGAAACTAGCATACATTGTAAACAAATACAATTGATGACCAATTAGAACTTTGGTTGAGTGTACTTATCCCTAGCCAGCAGAGTTCAGGTATTGAATAATACACTGATTCTACCAAGATAACGCAATGGTCATTCACAGATAATTACTTATCATTTACATTACATGTAACAGTTTTTTTTTACATCAATTATTTGATTGACTCCATTCAAACACGTTGAAATGTTGAAATATTCTTGAATTTTAGTGCAAAGGCAACCTCAACTTAAGATAGTAAGAGAGTAAGTATTTTATAACTTTCCTTAAGATTGGTGAGAAATGGAAAGGGAATCTGCGAAAGAATTGCCTTTGAAGTTCCCTGTCCTATGCTCCCTCAAGACATTAGTCAGTGCCTTTGAACTGTAATATAAATAAAGAAATTTGTTATATTTCGATCAGAACAGCCATTTTTCTTACCTATCCTGGTTAATGACAAAATTTGATGTAATTTCCTTAAATCTTCACGAAACAGGAAGCTTTCAACAATTTCATCCGTAAAAGCTAGTAAAAGAGAGAGTCAATCCTTTTGAAGCATATCAATAACTAAAAGCTTTAAAACACACAGATACTTACAAGAAACACATAATATAGGTGATGGCTTAGACATAGTTCTTGATACATTTGTTCATGAGTATTATTATTATTATAGCCGAGAATGTTAATGTTGAAAAAAATGCAACACTCTAATTACATTGTAGAAATATTAAATAAACATTTATGTTAAAGGTAAATGAGAACCAAAATAAAAACCGAGTCCTTTAAGTTTTAGGTTTCGTTAAAATGTGTGATCCTTTTTATCGAGCTTGAAATTCTGATTTCTTTGTCGTATACTATTTATTTTCCAGTTAAAGTCCTGACTTTTAGTACATCTTTTTATTAGTCTAGTATGCACTGTCTCACGTGTTTATGCTTTCTTATGAGCCTTTACGTTTTCTTTAACTTCTAACCTAAGTGTCAGGTTTTAAAAATATTTCTCCTCTGACGGAGAAAAGCATGTTAGGGAAGCATTCCATCTGTTGCACAATATAATCTTATTCACTAAGTTTAAAAGCAAACTATTTTCAACGTGAAATTCACTGCACATTTCTTATTATTCAATACAACATTTCCAAAGCCACTTAAGTCTGAAATAAACATGTAACAGAGAAAATATCTCGTATAACATGCTTGGTCAAACCAATCATGTTCATGTACTGGTTTACATGTTTCGTGTTTGGTAACTTTCAAACTTAACGGTATTCATGTGATTTAATCTTTACACAAACATATTATTGCGAAAAATAAGAAAAATAAAAGGATATATCTGGAATGATCACAGACCTCTAGAATAATTTTAACAACAAAAAGATAACACAGTAGAGCCCTTAAGAAGAGAAGCATTTCAAAATTATGGTTCATCTGAATATTTATGACGAGCTTCTCTTCTCGAATGCTGTGTTATCATTTAATTCGTGTGTATTTTATTTTCGCGTTTTTTGCGTTAAGAAATGTGCGCGTTATTAAACCCAAGCAAACATCAAACCATTGAAAACCTTATCTTAATATAAGTGTAATACAACGACGAGAATTTATGCGTGGAAGTGATATTAGTGCCCTTTTCGCTTAATTTCATTCCCGCGAAATTTAATGACTCTGCAGTGGCAGTCTTCTCTTTCTCTTAGGTTCTTTTCATTCAGCGGAGAGAATATTAATAAAATGGCTATTTGAAAAAAAGTAAAGCTGTTGTATAAACAGATAAAGTATCAGTACCAGTTCCAAGAAAATGAAATGCAAGAAACTCAATTATTATAACATCTTTTTATGTTTATTTCTTCAAATATTGCCTTTCCTTAAATTTCGGGATTTCATTTTTTCTTTGTTAACGAATTCGAACAGAATTTCAGGTGGAAATAATATTATTTTCCAGCAACGAACTCATGTTCTTAGAACTCTAATATCTTAATGCCATCCCCAGGTACTCAATAATATATGGAATGTGTAAACACACAAAAACGTATTTTATCGGGTTGAGGTTAACAGCGAGAAATCAACAAATAATCATAAGGAAATAATGACGTGCGTTCCAAAGATTTGGAGAATGTACTACCCAAGTCATTGAACTAGGTTAACTAAGGCCAAACTTGGGTGCAGAACTCATGCTTACAGCCAGAAATAATCAGCTGTTGCTTGCACTAGCTTTGCAGAGTACTTTTGAAAGACAAGAATTCGAATTTACTTCTTACAAATGATTAAATCGCGTTATAGTATACACGTAGAGAATAACAAAATCTGTTAGATAAGAACAGTTCAGCTATCATGTTTTCAGTATGCAATTATATGAGCCGAATAGTTAAAATATCAAAAATCACAATTTTTGTTAGTTAATTAACAGTTGTAAAATAAATATCTGTCTGCTTAGCGATAACGTAGTGTGAATGAAACTCAAGACAGTATAAAACTAGATTTATCTTTGAAGTTTGGCAAACGCATTGGAAAGAGGTTTAATATGAATGCCACGAAGTTTTGCCATGGAAGCTTCTCGATAATGAGACTAAGTATAATCGAAATATTCGTGTTTAAATTTACCGTATTTGCTTATATTATTTTCTTCTTCTTATATGAAAATCTTACATCCTCATTAAATGAAGCTGTATTCATTTAATATAATAAATAAAATAAAGCATTTATCGCGTTCAGTCTAAACAGTATAAGTCACCGACCGTAACATCAGTTTGTTTTTGAGACTTCATGATACAAGATTATAAAACTGAAACTGATGACAAGTTTAAAATTTTAAAATCTAATTGGTTGAAAAAGAGACTAGAACTGAATACTAGTCCTATATCTCAAGCATATGATTTGGGACTGGTTTCCTGTTTCATTTTTATGAACTTGGTAATTTACATACATGAAACTATTCATTACTTCACTAAGGTTTGAGTTGATATAGTCACTGCAAATGTAAAGTATTCGTATGCATTCGAAAATTTTTAATTTATTTAGTAATAAATGTTTGATGATAAATCATATGTTTTGAAATATTTATTTGTCCCAAATAAAATTTACAATATTGTTTTAAATTATAAATACCGTATTACCTGTATTAACAGTCGGTTGTTCTACCATGGAAATAAAAAAGACTGATTTGTTTTCGTCAAATTAAAAAAAAAGGTTGAGTGTAATAAATAATCAAATTAATATTGTAACAGTTGTTTCAGTTATATAAATCGCTACAATGACTTTAAGTTTGTCTGTACATGTATTTTATAGAATTTTATGAAACAGAAAACGCCCACGTAACAAGACTTGTTTCTTAGATTGTCTGCAACGGGTTGAATAATTGAAGCAAAATTAAATATTTTCTTAACGACAGTGGAATCCGATTCATATTACACCTGGGTACTCGCAGCCTTCTCTGCCTCCCACCACCACCTCAAAATATATTCATTACTTCTATAATATATTGTTGTTGTTGTTAAGAGGAACATAAATGTAGCCTTAAAGTACTTAAACACGAGACATACTGGTGTTTTCACAGAGAACGGTCAGCGACCACTGCGTGTTGGGTGTAAAAATGAACAGACCTAAAGAAATCAAATGTGATAAGTAATCGAAGATCATTTGGCAACTCTGTGAATAATTCAACTCTTAACCTCCTAAGTTCCAGAAATAATTGTGTTTGTAGAAAGCGAAAAAAATGTATTTGACATATCCCTATAGTTTAATCAAATCAACACCTGTGTCCATACTGAGGGTATTGGTAATGAAATTCATTATTTGAAGAGTTTTAGGCCTACACAACGTACATTTAAAGCGCACTTGAATTGGTTGATAAAACATGGTTTCGAAAGCTGTGCTACTTAAAGAATATTTGTTTACTTGTGTATTGATAAAATATTCCAAAATGGTTTAAGAGCTGAGTTTGGTTGACAAATATAAGTCACGAAGTTATAATATATTTGTTATGTTCAACCGGTCTACTGTTTATTCTGCTAATAAATGATTCAATAAAATTAATGTTACTAGCTTATTTAGATGTGCGTCCTGTATCTACCAATCTAATTTTCCATTTAGCCGCTTTGCGAATAATATCTTAACTAAATCAACTAAAGTAGGCTTACTGTTGCAGAAAACCGTAGTCTTAGTGCATTTGTTAGTTCTTTAGAGAAAACATTTGAAATGATCAGTTTCTAAACGATCTGTAGGCGTTTCATGTGAGGAAATTGAACCTATCATTTACGCAGAATGTATGACACTCCATTGAAGCAGCGTGTAATTTCATCAAAAACAAAGCATTCCCAGCATCGTTGTGCATTTTCAGGATAGCTTTGCACTCAGGAAAAATGTCTGGGACTTCATTTCCTTTAAATTACCTACCGCAGTTCCTCAAAATATTTAATTAGGTTCTACAAGGCTTTTGAAATTAGTTGGGTATTTGAATTTATATAATTTGTCATTTTTCTGCGTTGTGTAGTTATCAGCCTAAAATAAAGAGTTACTGCAGGTTCGCTTTCAAAGAAACAGGGTTGATTCGAACCAACACCGGTGACTTATTGATGCGAAGACATTACCGCATTGTTTTAGCAGTTTTTTATGATTTCGTACTGCCAATACATTGGCAACAGGAGCATTTTTATTAGGCCAGCTCCTTTATATCTAAATATGGTTTGTGTTTGTCTATTAGGACGGTCATGGTAGCGTTGTTTGTGCCGTGAGGCGGCCGTACAATGTCTCTCCGTACATTCAATCAGTGTTTCAATCACTTATAAAGCCCTTTGAATGCATTTGAACATGGTAATTATATTTATGTCAATACTAAGTTGTGCTCAACTCGGGGCTACGCGGCGTAAACAGTAATATGATCTTCCATAACTGCTCATAACAGGTCCAACCAAACCGAGCCTGCAATATTTTGATATATATGTCATGTTCAGTGACTTTCAAAGTTTTTCATAATAGGTAAATACAGTTTTCGTGGTGTAATGTGTAACTTTTCATTACTTTTACCCGTTACATGTAGCATGTTTAGTCTTTGATAATTACAAAACAACCTATAATTATTAATGGTTCTGATAACGTTTACTAGCTGTATTTAAAGATATAGATATGCATTCTACTAATAATTGTTATTTACTTATTTTCCTACAACAATTTTCTACATTATACGATACACAATCTATTGAGCTAGGTCAATATCCGAACCGTATGAGATGGCAGGTTATAACGATCTTTCCGCAATTTCCGCAGGATGGTATTTACAAATTATAATAAATCATAAGAAAGTATTCAACAATGGGAAATCGTTGAGACAATATTACTATACAGAAAACCATTGACTTCATGCAGTAAGCAGTTTGGTTGTATTGGAAAACCATAACGGATATAAGACACTTAGTTGCTCTCACAAGCACATCATTGATGATATTAAATGCAAGCTAGGTAACAAGGCATGTCGAAAATGAATTTTCGCTAGATATGCATTTGGCAATATGACCACGAATGCAACACAAACGTGTGTTTTTCAATAAACCATGCATCACATTTCTTGTATAAGTAAACTGAGCGAGTTCTTTTCTCAAAATATATTTTTAAATATATCTTTTCGGGGGCTTCGTACTCATGATTCGAATGTATGCAAATGAATAATGAATAAAGTTGTAAATCAACAACTTATATGTTCTTATTGATTTTTTAAATAAATGAAGCAGTCTCGGGGCTGTATGAAACCACCACTACCGCAGAGACAAAATATTAGTTGTGAAACTTTGTACCTTGCGTTAACGCGGTGAATATTTAATTTTAAAAGGAATGTAAAATTCGCAGATTAAAAAAAGTTTGACTCAAAAACAAACACAACATCAAAACGCAGAAAAGTAGTGTGGAAAATGAGAGAACAGACATTTTTAAAACCATCTGTTTCAAAAGACATCAAGACTTATAAATAAGCTTGAAAGATTCTTATAAGTTATAATTTAAGGTATTTTGCAGGGCT
The DNA here is from genome assembly GCA_038501625.1 of Corbicula japonica. Lineage (NCBI taxonomy): Eukaryota > Metazoa > Mollusca > Bivalvia > Venerida > Cyrenidae > Corbicula > Corbicula japonica. The sequence goes on from JAZAYU010000003.1 coordinate 16,086,571, forward strand.
AGATGATTCCGATCTTCCCATCTTAATGCGATAATTGTTTGTACTTGTTTTGTGATACGAGAACCTGTTGGGGCAAGTGTGAGGTTAATGCACCCTAGAACCTGGTTTAAACCCCCAGTGGCAATTTGTTTTGTCACTGACCGTTCCAAGGCGGTATCCCCAAAGGTTCCCTTCTTCGTCAATTGTTTGTGGCGTCCTATTTGAATTGACATACTTAAAAAAAACATGCTCTCTCTCTCTCTTCCTCTCTTCTTTTTCGCTGCATGGGGAGGCTGTGTTTTGTGAGTGTGGCGATTCCTGATATGCATATATTACTTTTTTGTGTTATGTGGCATATCAGCTTCGCTGCTTCATTCATATATTCAGTTCTTCTAGCTCGCAGACGTATTCTCTTACAGTAATTAAGCTCAAAAAGTTAATTTATACACCTGTAAAGAGACCTCCGTGTTTGTTAGACTTCGCAAGAACTACATGAATTTCCATTGCTCTGGGAAGTATTCTTGAATAATAAAATCTCCTCTTTTGTTGCTTCAGGAGATACTGCGGGTTTTAACGTACTTGTAGCGATTTAACGGCCTTTTTATTTGGATCTAAACCGAATTTCTTCCGTCAGAGGGTGCATTTACTTTGTTGATATTTTTATAGAACGCTCAATAACTGTAAGCATAACATCTTTATGTGTCTGGTTGTGGGAATAGAACTCTCCCAAGAGAAAAATCTTGTGTCTTTGTGTAATATTAAACCATATTGATGCTGTTGTTTACCGCTCTGTGTTTTGATTTATTGTAATTTGGGATGGAAATAGCGCGCTCTCTGATTCTTTCAGATTCAATGAGAATCCCTGTAGTACAGATCTCAAATGTTAAATCACGACTTTATTGCATTAACTCTCGTTGAACTCGCGTATTTATTGTTGGAAGATGTGGCCAACGATCCTGTATCATGTCTAGTTATTTTGATTTACATCAGATGTGTAATTGCTTACATATAATAAATGTGGCCCAATGATTATTTTAAGAAGAAATTGAAAGAACTGCTAAATATGGAAGCAGTATAAACACGTTGTCACGAGAAGATGATGCATATTAACAATATATTGTATACACACATGTAGTCAAGCAGATTACGGAAAAATACGACCATATAACCATAAAAGTTTGCACAAGTGTTTTGAATGCCATAATGTGTGATTTAAAGACTAGGAAATAGATGAAAATGGAACTGAAAGCCACCGAGAACGACAAATATTAAAATATTGCAAGCTCGGTTTGATTGAGCCCGTTCAGTGGCAGTAATGAAATTGCAAATTATCCAGGCCGCTTAGCCCCGGGTTGAGCGCAACTCAATATTTACACCAATAAACAGTACAATTTAGATCCATTCCAAATAATGGAATGCATATGGCAGTGAACATGGACCCTGCAATGCGGTATTTTTAGATTAATACCACTTCATGTATAACGGCGTATGTTCCCAAGATAAAATAATGGAGGCATTTATGGAAACGCGTACTTCTAATTTTATTTGTTATGGCCACCCTTTATGGGAAATGTTATTGAATAGTAGTGTAATGACTAGGCACTGATCATTTTATACACCGTCTGGTTTCACCCTTATATTACGTCAATGTTAAAAAGGGTACGCTAAATCGATTCCGAAATGCTTATGCTATTTATAATTTTATGATATTTCAAGTACATAAATTGTCTCAATTGAATTGAAATTATGTTATACTCCCCTGTAGGGGAAATGTCATTTGAAATTCACAGTAGCGCTATATTTGCTATTTTTGCAGTGTGGCGGTCATAAAAAGTTTCCCCATATATATATAGTCAGTACAAGTATCAGCAAATTATCGGTTTCCGGTGTCAAGTGCTGATGATTGCGTTTATCGTTTTAATGCGATCAACCTTTCTTTGGGGGTGTCCTGATTAGCTTAGAAGGTAACGTATGGCATCGCAGGGCAAAGCGCTGTCGCCCTACAGTTTTGTCACCCAGAAGGGACAATATGATTAGTACCGGGGCATTTTCAAAGCACTTTGGCAACATTAAAATTAACCTTATCAGCAGTAACAAATGCAAATGTTTTATATGGAAATCATTGATTCCTCTTTTAAGATTACGAAATGTTTTACGAGAAACAATTATAAAGAGGTATATACTTTTACTTTTTAAATGAAAATGAGTGAAAATGATTTAGAATTTCTGTTGCTTTTGATTCTGCATGTTTTCTAATATAACATTTGCTTTTGAAGAAGCTGAAGTAAATTTGCATTACAGAAAAATACAAACAATTCATCCAGAACCTGTTGATATTAGGATATTTATGAATTAAATGTCAAATTCCTCATAAACTACAATAGCAACATATCTCAAGATGCTTTTTTAAAAGACATGCTTAGCAGTGAGTTTAATTTGAAATATTTGAAAACTTGTGAATATTTGCAAAAATCTTCTTATTACCAAGATATTGTTTTGGTAGTTCTAATGGATTGCGTGAAAGGTTTTTGAATTTCGCTATTAAATTCATGAGGACTAGCTAAAACTGATTGTTGTTTTATTCTCTTCTGGTAATATCAATATTTTAAATGTTTAAACATTGGATCAATTTTTAACGAAGGTTAAGAGCTTAAATCGGTGTAAGAATGTCGTCCGCAACACTGAATATATCAGACAACCAGACAAAACTGAAGGGTAATTATTGCACTTGGATCTGCTCTGTTAGCGATTTCCTTCCAATTTAATACTGATATAGATCATATTGTGACATCCAGGATGCGTCCCTTTTTAACCTTTTTCATCTCTTTAGTGTTTTAGGTAAAAGTTAAAATTCGTATTATTTTAATATTCAGTTACTGTCCTAATAATGAGATCAATATTTGAATTTATGGGAATTCAGATTAGCGGAGTGTTGTACGATTGGACGTCACATAGTATATTTTGACCATCGGCGATGTTTTTTGAAATACATCACTTTCAATGGGTGGACACGTGACCGATTCTCAAACAATCGGAACGCAGAAAATTCATATATTTTAAATTTATCTCAAATATTGATTGCATGAACTACTTTCCGTTATTACAATGTAATATGCGCACTTTGTGTTGAACTTGTGCAACCGCATGGAGCTGAATAAGTTTTGCTTAAACGTGGTTGAAATTAATGCTATTAGACCAAACGAAAGCACACGTATAATAATTAGAGCTGAAATTATGGTTAATGTGTTGAAGACGCTTGTAACATAAACGCGATATTCTCAACTGGAAGAAATTTATGAACAATGATAAATCATTTGCGGAAAGCAATCAGTATAACCTCACTGGGCGGCTAATATCAGATAGCCAAAATGCTAGATTATATTTGATTAGCTGAGGAACGATGTATTAACGTCATGCTGACCGAATAAAAAAGAAAGGTTATGTTCGATGCCGTATTTCTAGTAAGAGAAGAATGGGCACCATACCGTTTTGATTCAGATTGAATTTTAGATATCATTTGATAATGGTATTGTATAATTAAGGGTATGCACGAACATAATTGTATTCATCTTTTTGATATTTGTGGATTTGATATTTTTGAAGCCTTGTATTCAAAAACACCCTTGATATACATAAATAACCAGTTGTGATTGCGTTATCAATATAATAATGTATTAATGATGTTTGCACTTAAGGGAACTGAAGCTTTTTTGAAAGTGCAGTCGAAATTATCTGAACTCGAAAGAGCAGAAAGTCGGTCACTTGGTCTTGCTCCCGCTCGTAATTTTTGTTAGGTCTATACCAACTAAACGAATTTGATTCCACAATCAATTACTTTTGATGATTTGTTTGAAGTTTGCTTTCTTTGACGCTTTTATGAGAAAACTGTGAAGTCTTCGATAATCATAAAAGAATTAAGAATTTGCACAATATGAAGTACAATGTATATGGGTAAATGAAATACAGTTACAGACACACGACCGCGCTAATGAAGCATCCCATCATGGAACTGTAAAACTACCTTGATGCAGGTAAAATCAATGTCAATCATTTGAAATCGAAGCTTACAAGCAAATAAAATGTATATTTGCAGAAAATAATGGGAACAAATTAAACATATGCACGACTGGTGGATTATTTGTCATCCCTTTAACTTTTTACAAGACAAAATAAGGCCGTTAGCTAGAATTGATAAATATTCCTTTTATAGATCTGCTGGGGCTACGAAATATATTTTTTAAATTATATAAGGCGTCACCGCGCACAAATGTAGGCACTACAATATCTCTATTACGTGCATAGACTAACGATTTGAACAGTTTTAATCAAATGTCTATAACTACACAGAAATTTTGTGCGTTTCTTGAGTAATTAAGAACACTATTAAATAAATTTAGCACGCCTTTGCGAAAATGCTTTGACAATATAAGAAGAAAACAACAGAATTTATGAAATTGTAAGTATAACATCGAAATACTTGATAATTACGATAATTATAAGTGTAACGTCCGAATAGAAATAATTGACGTAAGTATTATACGCATTTTGGAATGTTCGTTTTTACCCGTAGTAACGTTTTTAAAGATATTTTTGACAAATTAACAAAAGAGAAATCGATTAGATGTCATTTTATATGATAATTCTATTCAACTTACTCTGTGGTGTCTTTTGACGATGTTTTTAATTAATGAACTTTTTTTTTCTCTAAAATTTTCAAAAAAAACGTTTTTTTCAAAAGGGGATAGGGGTACTTAAAATGGTAATAGCACAATAACTAAGTCGGTGACCCCCAAGTTTTATTCGCTTATTCAATTGGAATTGCTTTTCTCCAACTTTTTAAGCAAAAAAAATCAAAAATTAAATTCGGTTTTTTTTTAAACAATTTTGAAAAAGTCGACAGAAAAAAGGCAAAACTCGACGTCATTTTTAACGCGAAAACGGCGTTTAACGGTACACAACGTTGTCAAAATTGGTCACATTATGTTAGATCTGTTATCACCGGAAAGGTATTTTCAGCGCAAATTCATCTGTAAAAGAATAAATGAAATGGAAAACACAATTTTCAGCCAGCCCCGAAAAAGTGTTCGGCGAGCGTCGTTGACGTCACTGCAGAAAACTGGCGTTGATAGTTAACTTTGAAGGCAAATATTTAATAAACTATTTGATTAATCGAAAAACGGTTTGCGGATTCATGCTGGAGTCATCGTCAATAAATACCATACCAAATTTCATAAAGAAATTCGAAAATTCGCAAAGTGTCGCGTTCCACCTTAAATTCATAAATCATATAAATATGTCTGTTCTTCAAGATCAGGTCATTTGTTTAAGTGCAGCTATGTCGAGAAAATTTTCTTTGTCAGCATTTTAGTTTATATATTCTTTTTTCGGCATAATTATCAACAACTTAAAGATCTTAATTTTAAAGATTATCTGTTTAACACAAACTAATTAATTCAACATATTACTTGTTACACACGATTATGGCCTATTAAAAAGGCAAACGGAGGGGGCAGATCTGTTCAAACACAACTTCAGAAAAAGTTTTTAATAAAGCATTTATTTGAACAATTATTCAAAATTCGTTAAAATTGTTAACAGATGCTAATGTTACTTATAAATCATATTTTAATGGCCAATATGCTATCCACTCGCTTAAAAGTGTTTATATAATAGTTAATCCTCATACGTTTTGGACCTTTTTTCACGATACTGTAAGTAACAAGGAATAACGAAAAACGTTCTCACACAGCAACCAACAATAACTAAGGAAAAATCTTATATTTTCACAATCTCTCTTTTTTCCGTACTGGAGCTGAAAGGTCACTAGAGCGGTTCGTAGCCAAATTAATGGGAGTACCAAACAAACACTTCGTCAAGCTTTCTTATGAACAAATAAGTACACGCTTCTTTCTTTGCTATAAAATTTCATCTAAATGTAATGTCTGTCAATGTTCATGCATAAGTTCTCGATGATAACAAACTATCAGTGATAGAACAATAAAAAACGAGTGGGAAAGTGGCAAAAGAATACGACCATTAATTTAATCAAGGAAAGAGGAATTTGGACATCGTTGTTTAAAGCTTTCCATCTTTCCGAAATAGTTAACTTCCAGATTCTTATCCATAGCCAAATGGTGTGTTTCGTCGGTAAAAATAGTAAGTGAGTTTACAGAAAGAACTGTGTATTATACTAACATTAGGACTAGCAATACAAATTATATTTGAATTATAAACTTTTCAAAGAAAATATCTATGAACCTGTATTGGTAACCTTTCTTGTCAGTAGTACGTGCAATTGTTCGCACAGATTCTACTCTAAAATCACTTTGGAGAAAAAAGAATCACAATGCTCGACCTTTCGGTTTCCTTTATGCCGCCGTTTTCCTTCCTGTCTAAGAACGGATTTGTGTTCTAAGAAAGGTAAGCTGCATGCTATATTCCATTAATAATGGATTGACTATATTGATGTCTCGTCGAAACCTTGGGATACTTAGTATTTTAGCTACTTACTGTTAGTGTGTCATTAAAAAGTGTCACGAGGAAAATGTTAAAGATGCACGATGTAAATAATATTTCAGAATTAAAGTAAAACGTAAAGAATTGAGGTCAAAAACAAATATAAAGACACATTAATTTTTTAATAGGTTTTCATCTTTACAAAGGGTTATCATATTTGATCAAAATAACACGAGTTCTTTATACAAAAAGTTGTAATAACTTAGAGAAGTAATGTGATTCACTGATTTTAAAATAGTTCAACGGGAGATTTTCTTTACCGTATAAACAGGAAATCTGCCTAGACGCAGATTGTATTTTTTTTTTGTTTGTATTAGTTCTTTTAGTTTTGTTTGGGGTCACATAATTGCTTGAAGATTTTTGAATTTAAGAAAACACGATTTAATGTAGAAGTAAATAAATAACTTTATTAAGGGAGCATACCTCATTGCATTTCCTGAAAATGCGTGTTCAGTGGCATATCCGCACCATTTTTGGGAATGGATTAACATTTGTACTGTTTTACTTGTATTAATATTGAGTTGAGCTTAACCCGTGGCTTAGCGGCGTGACTAGTGAACATTGTCATTAATGCTCAAACACAGGCTCATTCAGATCGGGCCTGGATTATTTTCAAATTACTTTTAAATTCCATTTTAATCTTTCCGTTTTAAGTTTCCGCCCTACCTCTCACAGATTCTAATTGCCAAGACTTAAAACAAACTCTAAGTTGTGAGCATGTGTGAGGTTGGTGCACCCTAGAACCTGGTTTAAACCCCCAGTGGCAATTTGTTTTGCCACTGACCGTTCCAAGGCGGTATGCCCAAAGGTTCTCTTCTTCGTTAATTGTTTGTGGCGTCCTATTTGAATTGACATACTTATATAAAACATGCGCTCTCTCTCTTCCTCCCTTCTTTTTCGCTGCGTGGGGAGGCTGTGTTTTGTGAGTGTGGCGATTCCTGATATGCATATATTGCTTTTTTCTAACGTTCATCAAATACTCGCCCTTGTTTACCCTGTAATACGCTCATTGCCAAAATATTTACCTTACACACCGTTAATACAACCCATTGTAATATACCCTCGGTTCATTCAATAACGTTACTCTCTGTTCATTACGTGACTGATAACCCCTTTTCGTCCTGTACATTCGTTTACCCATTAAAACATAGCCTACAACATTTTACAGAAAGTTGATATTGGTAATAAAATACAAAAGACTAAAAACCAAAGACGTTTTCAGTCACGCATTATATTGAACTGTGGGCAAACCCGGATGTCTGTAGTAGTGCAAAACCAAAGGAGAGCATCGTTTGAACCTTTATTAATGCACACAGAGGCGTATCCACATTCCGATGATCAGACGTGAAATGTGCAGACTTTGTCAATCTTGTGCGCTTTATAGTACCCGCCCTTTGGCTTTGCAATGCTATTAGATTCTTATGTTTTATATGTTTGTGTGGTTTTGCATGCAACATTGTTGAGCCGATAAGTGGGTTGGAGTGGTTTCACCAAGACAACTTGTATTTGTTTTGTGATATGAGAACCTGTTGGGGCACGTGTGAGGTTGGTGCACCCTAGAACCTGGTTTAAACCCCCAGTGGCAATTTGATTTGCAACTGACCGTTCCAAGGCGGTAGTAGTGCAGATTTAAAACAATTTTTATTAAAAACGATGCAACACAAGTAAATAACAATTCGACCAAACTTAAAAAAAATAAAAATCGTTTATAGTAGTAGTATTTAAACAAAATCCAAAAAAGACATTCATGCCGTTTTCCTATCATATACAAACCTAATCATATCTAACCAACTATCAAATGGAAGAACAGTCGAGGATCTTCAAAATTATATTGGTCTTCTAAATACAGTTTGTCAACCAGTTCCGGTTATGAACCAGTTCCAGTTAACTTTTTTATTTCCTATCCCATGAAAGAAGTATTTCAGTAAAACGAGTGAAAAATGCTAACTAATTCTGAACTAAACATTGACGAACTTAGAAGTTACTGGGTCTCCAGTATCTAGCAACCCACCATGACCAGCTCGACATGATTAGGAGTTGTGTTATGCTATCATGTGATTATATCATATCTACCCAGTGTAAAGATGACTTTAAGGATGTATTAGATACAATTATTGCAATAACTGAAGGCTATGATATGGAATGTGTGATGTCATGAGTGTTTTATTGTTTTTGATAGTACTTTAATCAAAATAACTAACTTATTGCACATTTGTGCTGTTTTGTTTATTACACATTATTTTGAGAATTATTTGAACTTTAAAAACAGAAAACATGTGAAAAAGTGTTCGGTCTGTCAAAACCATTACACAGCTTTTAAATCTGACTATCAAAAACACTTTGAGATGTGTCGCCCGATTTATGTTCGCATGATTCGGAACTGATTGAATTGGTTTAAATGGTTCCGTCAATAATTGCTAAATTTTTTAAAGTAAACACATGTGGAGACTACAATAACTGCGACATATTTTTGGTAAGACATCTTGCATACTATAAAACACAAAAAATAATTCAGATTATTGCTTTTAATATATGTTTCCACAATGGATAAAAAGATTAACCGGAACTGGTTGACAAACTGTATATGGTTATTTATTTCATATGATTGTATCACACCAGACACATTGTACAAGTTTTCATCAAATTCATACAATTTGGATAGATGATTTGACTTGTCTTGTATTTGCATCTTCTGGAAACAAGGCCACACAGCTGCGTACGCAATATATTTCCTGATAACAATGGAACTGTAATTATGTAATAGTTTTTACAGACGCAAATGAGTGAGCCAAGGTAGTTCCTGTAAGATTTATTTCTAATAACGTGTATATCAACAAGGAGATAATTATTTTCTCAGAAGTGACATGGGTAAAATGCAGATCTTTTTTCGTGATTAAGAGATACAGAAGTAATTTGCTTCATTTAAAGAGTACGGATATGTTTGCAAGGCAACTGTCAACTGAAATATGTGAATTTTAAAATCGTTTCATAAATTTATTTTATGAAACACATGTTATTTTGTTGTCATTGATTTACAATTATGTTTATGAGGCAAGCGGTTCCAACTGTTTTCTTTACAATCGTGTTTATGTGACAGATAATTCCAACTTCTATATTATGTTTTATTCTTTATTATTATTTATTGTTGTATTTGATTTACTGCGAGAGCTATAAAACCTGAAATTCAGAACACTATCCCAAACTCATTCTGCCTGTTGATATGCATCATTAGAAATCATATAACCGCTAATGCCGCCGATAATTCACGCACGCAAAAGTGTTAACATTTTTAGAGCGTCAATCAATTCCATCTGCATAAATTTTTATGTGCCTATAATTTTTCGCTTTTTTTGCTTGATTTTTAAAATACTTAATGGATAGTTCCACAGAAATTAAAAATAGACTTCTTTCTGTTGCACTCAATCAAATAACCTTTCAGTTCAAAAGGCATTGAACTTTAATATACCGATGCGTTTCTCGGGTAATTAAAAGTTTCATATTGTTTTCGCTTAAGTCAAACTATTTGTGCATTGCGTAAAAGGTTTTAAGCTTGAATAAGTTTTAATTACCCATTGGCTTTTCTTACACATTAAACGGAAAAACATAAATTGAGTTATTTCCAATTATTTAGTTAGGTGTTATACATGATATTCTAAACGTCCTTCACAGTGTTCTTTCAGCATAAACAAACATGTTATGAAAGAGCAATAAAGGAAATCAGCTTGAAGAAAACAGCAAACTCTAGGTATTATAATGTATTTCTCTCAAAATAAAAAGTCTATCAAAGATTTCGAACTTTTTACATTTCATGCAACATTTTAAAACCGCCTGTGTTTACCAAACTTTATACGCAACAGATCAGAAATGAGCCGAAACTTCTATCAATTTCAATTTAAATAAACATTTAAATCTAACTGGATAGCTAAACTATTTTAATGTGTTGATTTTTAAATGCTTTCTGTAGGGAAGAAAACATTCACTTTAACATTATCAAAAATCATTCTTAAAATACCTTGATGTACATATCCTCCTTATTTATTTACAAACAACTATAAAGCTACAACAAGAGTTGGTGTCGCAGATATAAAACAAATGCTGTAAGGTTCACATGTGCGAGATACGGACGCGAGGGGATATTTTGGTTGGTAATGATGCTAAAGAAACACTTGCTTGGGAGCCAGATTTTTTAAACAGGGCAGATTTTAATTCGCATTCCACATAAACATATTCATATGAAATAACTGACCTTCTGTTTCCGAACTCGTTTTTATATATCGGAATGACAAAACTAAGTTAGAAATGCAGGCATCATATATGTCAAACCTGATTCGGACGGTTGTCAAGATGGTATCATCTTGTCTGTCATTTTTGAAAAAAAAACAACATGACATGTACCTCTCTTCCACGATAGCTGCCATATTTTTTATTAAATAGAGATGAAATTTGGCGATAAATCTTCATTTTGTTAAGTATTTTGACATTATAATCGGTAAAATTATTAATAAAAATACACATGTATGATATTCTGGTTTCCTGAATGTTAAGAAAGAAGTACTTAATGTCTTTTCTTTACTATATAACTGACACGAGGTCTTTGAAAGAGCACGACGCACTTTTAAAACCACAGAACATAAAGTAGAGCAAATAAACGTTCTAGTATTTATCTAAACTGTACCAGTACTTGTAATACCTCTAAGAAACATAGATTTCGGTCGTGAATTATAATTTTGGTTTAATACGGGATGATTGATTTCAAAGCAGATTACAGTAATTTTAATCGGAAACTGTTAAACATTCTAGGTTTCCACTCAGGTCGGTCAAATTAGCTAGATGAAAAGTAATTGTCTTCCAATTCCAATCGCCAATGTTACTCAGAAGGGATGGAAGAATATCTGACGAAATTTACAGATACATGTAAGCCGACGTTAAGATAAAAACAGATTAGTATGACGAAAATTTGAATTGTCTGTTTATATGCGAACTCCAAAGACAGCATTTGTAGAGATTATTCTCTTGTTTATTCAATTGGTTGCGTCGTCGGAATTTCAGGGCTAGGCGCTGTCGCCGTGACGATGCGGGTTCGCTCCCAGGTGGAGGCAATATCGTTTGAAATTCAGAGTAGCGCTATTTGTGCAGTGTGGCGGTCGTAAAAAGTCTCCTTGTACATGTAGTAAGAACTGTTCAATAAAAATTTCGTTACCGATGTCTTGCAGCGATGATAACGTATATCAGGTCTATCCGATCAAAGTTTTCTGGGATTGTTCCGGTTAGCTCAATTGTTTGCGTCGTCGGATTTGCAGGGCTAGGTGCTGTTGCCTTGACGGTGCGGGTTCGCTCCCAGGTAGAGGCAATATCATTTGAAATGCCAAACTATATGTAGATCCAAAGGATTTGATGTTGTTGTGAAATAGAAAGGTCACGCGACGGAAGGATGAACAGCCAGATACAATGCTTATATCCTTTACCGCTACACAGCAGGGATTACAATAAATTTCTGCTTAGGTATGTGCCTACCGCTTTTCTGTTTGCAAAATGGGTATGATAAACCAAACAATATATCAGTGTTCACGTTATTTGTATTATATTTTTAATTAAGCAATAAACCCAGCTTCATCTTTCTCTTACTGGCATTTCCTTACTCAAACGCATACTTGATGCTTAGCCTAGTTCGTTTTGTTATATCGGATGCTTTTTTCAGTATTATCAAGTCTGATCAAATTAATTATTTAGAGAAAAATGACATAAATTTTTTTTAACTTGCTGTAAACAAATTGCTTTATCTAGGAGAACATACATCTATATTCTACGAACGTACTTTCATATAGGCACGTACCTGCTGATAACTCGACAGACACAAACATTTCTATTGTTGAGATGTTAACAGTATACGCCTTTGTTATCATTAAGTAAAGTCAGTAAACACAAATTGTTTAACAAGAAGTGTTTTTTATCATGTGAGGTATTGCTTTAAACATAACTGTGTTCATCAGCCAGCCATAACTGTCAAAGATAAGCGACACTTGAAATTTTAAAAACATCAACTGTTTACACCGAAATAGACAGTAGTGTGTGGCACAATTAGCAGACAACCTATTCGACACGCGAATGGAAAGCAACAGTAATGATTAACAAGTCATATTACTCCCTAAGCCGTAGACGAATCCTCTGATTATATCAAATGAATTTAATTGGTCGAAAATTGTTTATAATATATCGTGTATCGTGCGTCCGTATATCGTGTATCGTGCGTCCGTCTATCGTGTATCGTGCGTTTCGTTTGTAACCTTATACGTTCACAGTACTCTTCATGAGAAATAGCAATACATCATTTTTCAAACTTATTAAATTGTTTTAAAATGCATATGGTATTCTAACATCTATAGTAATTTGTAGTTAACAATATAAAAAGGCAAGGACTGATACAATGTAGACAAAGGTTATTTAGGAGAATTGGTTAAGACATCTTAAGCACGCACGCATGTACCAATACAGGCATGCACAAGCACATTCTCCACATCGCCACATTCAGAAAGTGCGCATTAAGATGTAGATGTTAAAAGTATTACTTTGTTCTTGAACTGTCCTGTACATGTAATGGCTAAGTTACGTACTCATGGATATTTTTGCATGATATTACCGACAGAGATTTTATCTTGAAGTAGCAAAATTAATTCCGCAGCTGTTAACTAGATAATTCCTCTGGTACCGATAAAATCTGACAGTGCGTACTGCAGTTTTTACAAAGGTAAATCTGTTTGAAGAAGTTAGTACAACAATATTTATTCCAAATTATCTTTCTGCTTATGTCAACAAGAACATGATATTTTATACTTCAGATAATAAACATAGGAAAATTAGATGAGCATTCTTGTAAATTATTTATTGCATACCAAAATATTTCAAATTTTACAGCTGGTTTGTAGCTTTTCCTAAAATATTTTAGTCGTAAATTAATCATTACTTCCATCATCTGCAGACAGGTTTAAGTTAATGAAAATAATGGCATAAAAACTACAACCCTTCAAAATTTAAGTAGTAACACTATTTATCTGTCTGACAGTCTTGTGTAAAAGAAAATTCATCATATTTCATATTTTGAAACCCGCTCAAACATAATTGTTTTTGAAATTAGAATCTATTAGATTCATTAGATTATTAAACAAAACGGTAACCATTGCCGGTGGAAGGAAGCTAAAAAAAAACTCAATTTGTAAAAACTTTGACAATTTCATGATATTTAGATTATTTCATGTAACTGAGCACAAATAAAAATGCATGAAGGTTAGATTTTTAATTTTCAAACCTGATTATATTGTGTCAAGACGAACAGCCTTTTTAAAAGTGTGTTTGAGATTACATGTATTTACTTATAGCTTTTGGCAAAGGTTTTTGAGCAAAAAGTACACACAAGACCACTATGCCGCATTGAATGTTTTAGAAGCAATGACATATTTACATCATCAGTTAGGATCTTTTTTAATGAAAATTTAATCCAATCAGCCAGTTCTTTAGGTGCAAATTCAACAGGCTCAAATAGAAAGGATTTAAAGATTCAGTTATACGCACTTCGTGCTGATCAATGTCAATTACGAAACACCCCCAAAAACAAAGCCTCGCCTTAAAGCCAAACCGCGGATAGGAGGTGAAAGCATGGCTTTAAAAATGATCAATTTTAGTAGTTTAGTACTTCTTACGTGTGAATTCGCCTTTACCAGTATTAACATTCTATTATCCGTGTGTTGATAACACGTTGACTTACATGCACTGTTTTGATTTAGCTTAATTCAGCTAAATGAATACGAGACTTCTGGTTAAATTTGAATTAAAGATAAATAAATGTCCTTGAAGTTATTCTCGTCCAAAAACTCTTGGTAAACCAAGATAATTTGGCGATATTTACAGTTACGAGTTATTAAATTACCAGATAAAATTGTAAAAAGTTAGTGTTAACAGCATCAAGAGTCTTTCAATGAATTAATGTGGTTTCCATGACCCGGTCGGTTAATCCGAAGGTCATATTAAGGAAAGGAAAGGAGTCGGCAACCGACAAAAAACTTGTCGGTTGTACTAGTAATACCTCAAAGAAACGTGAATTTGGGCCGTGAACTTTAATTTTGGTTTAATATAGAATGATTGATTTCCAGACAGATTACAGTAAATCGGAAACTGTTCAACATTATAGGTTCCCAATCAATTTGTTCAAATTAGCTTGATGAAAAGAAGTTTTCTTCCAATTCCAATAGCCAAAGTTTCTCAGAAGGGATGGTAATATTTAGCAAAACTTACAGATACATTTTAGCCTTGTTTTAGAAAAAAACCAGATTTGTTTGACCAAACAAAATTTCAATTTTCTGTTTATATACCAACTCCAAAAACAATAATCTTATATGTTATTCACTTGAAAAGCCAATACGAGGATTCGAGGGATTTGGTGTTGTTGAGACATATAGAGGTCACGCAAAGGAAGGATGGACAGAGACAATTCCTATATCCCCGTCCGCTTTACAGCAGGGATTAAAATGAATTGCAGTTTGTGTAAGCGTGCAATGTTGATCAGTTTGCAAAAGGTAAAATGCAAGGTAAACTAAAATGTATTTCAATGTTCTCGTTAATAGTAAGACTTTTTTTAATCAAGCAATAAACCAAACGTATAAAACTCAGCGTTCGTTCTTTTTCTTTTTATCTTTTTCTTATCTTTTTAATACTGGCATATCCTTACTCAAAACATTCTTGATGATTTTCCTAATCCAGTTATTTTAAATTTGTGACGCTTTATCAGATGATCAAGTCTGATCAAATTAATTATCTAAAAATTATGTAGATAACTCGACAGACACAAACATTTCCATTGTTAAGATGTTAACAGTAAAAAAAGTCAGTAAACACATGTTTTACAAGAAAAAAGTTGATGCAGGGCATCATAAATCATAACTCAAAGATAACTCAAAGATAAATAGTATTATCAGGACATATCACAGAAAGATTCAAATTATTGACTCAATTTTGATCAAATAAAACCCAAAAAATGGACATCTGCATTGCATTTGTGAAAAGGAAATACGTTTTTATTTAGGCAATAATGTATAGACTTCAGAATAAACGTGTGGATCAAAACATAACAAATGCTTCTTTGTGTCAAATGTTCAGTTACGGAGGAAAAGTGCAGGTGCCTATAACACATGGTTTATAATAAACACTGTACTAATTACAGTATACACCTTCTAAACATGTTATTGTTGACTGGAAACATAGTTTAATGGATTAAACACACAATGTTTATGGAATATAAACAGAAACGACTGCTATTTTATCAAATATCATGAGTACATGTATGTCAAGATTTACAGAAAATAACTTTATTATTGATGGTTCCCAGAAAGTTTCGTTGAAATCCATCCAGCTGTTGCAGAGAAATAAAGCGGAAACTGCTCTATATGCATAATGCATAAGTTATCAAATGGCCATAACTCTGTGTTAAAGGGTCTGACCGGAACAAGACGACGATATGCGCATCTCCACTTGGTATTGAAGGTTCCCAGATAGTTTCTTTAAAATCCATCCAGCTGTTGCAGAGAAATAACGCGGAAACGAATACTGCTCTATATTCATAATGCATAAGTTATCAAAGGCCATAACTCTGTGTTAAAGGGTCGGACAGGAAGTTTCGTTGAAATCCATCCAGCTGTTGCAGAGAAATAGCGCGGAAACAAAATTCAGACGGACGGACGGATAGACGAACGGACAACGCCAAAACAATATCCCCCTCCCGAATTCTTCGGCGGGGATTATTACTCATGGATATTTTTGCATGATATTACCGACAGAGATTTTATCTTGAAGTAGCAAAATTAATTCCGCAGCTGTTAACTCGATAATTCCTGTAGTACCGATAAAATCTGACAGTGCGTACTGCAGTTTTTACAAAGGTAAATGTGTTTGAAGAAGTTAGTACAACAATATTTATTCCTAATTATCTTTCTGCTTATGTCAACAAGAATATGATATTTTATTATTAGATAATGAAGATAGGAAAATTAGATAAGCATTATTGTAAATAATTTATGGCATACCACAATATTATCAAATTTTACAGATGCTTTGTAGTTTTTCTTATATTTGCTAGTCGTAAATTAATCATTACTTCCATCATCTGAAGGCAAGGTTTAAGATATAGTAAATAATGCATGAAAACTGCAACCTGTCAAAATTTAGATCGTAACACTCAACTGTCTGACAGTCTTGTGTAAAAGCCATTCTTCATTAAGATTTTGAAACCAGCTTAAATATCAATGAATTTTTTGGAAACTATAATTAACATTTAATTTAATCTTTTAGATTATTTAAAACAAAACGGTAACCATTGTCGATGGAATGAAGCAAATGTAAATCATATAATTGTACAATTTTTAAAACTGTCAAGATATTTAAATTATTTAATATAACTGAGTACATATAAAATGCATCCATGTTTAAGATTTAATTTTTAGACCTGTTTAAACATACTCTGTCAAGATGACAGTCATTTTAAAATTATGTATGCGAATATTTAGTTAGTGACACTGGTTTTTACGAAAAATAAACACAAACAAATTTCACTAAAAATAGCTATGACGTAAGATAAGTCAACGAATATGAACACCTTATTTATCATGGTTATATTAGGGAATAGTAATACTTCTATGCCTTTTAACAATACATCAATAACAGAATTCTACTCTGGAATATTATTTGTACACATTGATTGTCGGATGTGAAACCTATTTCGGAGATTGAACCCTATGTTGCATTGAAGGTTCAAGAAGCAATGTCATATTCGCATTATCGGTTAGGATATTTTTTAATGAAAATTTAATCCAATCAGCCAGTTGTTTAGGAGCAAATTCACCAGGCCCACACAAGAAGGATAAAAAGATTGCGTCAAACGCACTTCGTGCTGTCTCAAAGCTTTTCAATGTAATTATGAAACATGCAGTATAATAACTACAATTCATGGAAAAAGAAATTGCAGAAAATAGTTTTATCTAATTTGGTCAAATTATAAGCATATATCATTATATTTTACATATAAACGATAATAATAGTAATTAACGTTTAATAAAACAAGTGAAAATACATGTTCTGAATAGCCACCCCGAAAAACAAAGCCTCGCCTTTAAGCAAAAACGCGGATAGAAGGTAAAAGCATGGCCTTAAAATGATCATTTTAGTACTAACCGTATTTTTAGTACTATTCACGCTTGAATTCGTTTTTAGCAGATAAAAATATTAAAAGTGATGGCTAGCAGCATCAAGAACCTTTCAATGAATTAATGGGGTTTGTATGCCTCTGTCGCTTAATTTAAAGAACTTATAAAGGAAAGAGGGAAAGGTCAGCAACAAACATAAAAACTTAAACATTACTAAACTGCGTTTCTATCTTACATACATCGTGCCTTAAACCATTTTAGTCAACACCTTTTTTCTTTTTTGAAAAAAAAAAAATTCTTGTCACCGATTTCCAGATTTAGTCAAAAGTACACTCATAGTTATTTATCCTACATATAATTTTATATATAAATTGAAGAAAAAAAATACTATGCTTAGACCAACCGGATATTTTACAGCGATGACTGGTAAGTTTCTCCTCTTCAGTTGTTATTTTATGAGTCTGTGGCGGCGGGAGTTTCAGAATTTACGAATGTCACAAGGAAAGCTTGAATACCTGTCGCGCGGAAACTGGGGAGTCTTTAAACTCTTTTTGCAATAAATGGTGTAAACGAGAACATGCTGAGACTAATGCTCTTTCAAACTGGAAAAAACAAGTATTCAAAATAATTGACACTCGTATATCCTTTTTTTTCTAAAAAAGAAACATAGCTTTATTACCACCTCGACCTCGTTTTAACTTTCGTCATTTGAAAAAGGGTATTCAAGATTTTCACAACAGATTTGTTTTAACACCTGCTGATAAGGCTGCAAATAATGTAATTATAGTGTGACGTATACACTATATTAATTTTCAAACTGAAGAGCTTAATAGCACTAATGCTTGTATACTGACTTCTTCATCTGAGAGTGATATTGTTAATGCACTCACTCTACAAATTACAAAATTTAGAATCAGTGTTGAGCCGAAACAAGACAAAGTACCTACTTTGTATTGGTTGCCTAAAATGCACAAAACACCGTACAAAACAAGATTTATTGCAAACTCTAGTTCTTGTACAACAACAAAATTATCTGTGCTCTTAACAGCTGGTCTTACAGCTATAAAAGAACATGTAATTAGGTATTGCGAAAAAGTTTTTGAAACCACTGGCAAAAATTTATTTTGGTCTATAACAAAGTCAAATGACGTTTTAAAGAAGCTTAAATCAAATAATTTTCAGGCGTTCTGTTTGTCTACTTATGATTTTTCAACTTTATATACTTCTCTCCCTCATAATTTAATAAGAGACAAGCTAACCAGTCTCATTGAAAAAACTTTTATCGCTTGTAATGAACATAGAGCATTCTTTACAGATGGTTCTTATGATAATTTTACTTCATGGACCTGTCAAGACCTTATTCAGACGCTGACATTTTTATTGGAAAATATTTATTTGAGATTTGGTACCTCTATTTATAAACAAGTAATAGGCATTCCAATGGGTACTAATTGTGCACCCATTGTTGCTGGTCTGTTTTTATACTGTTATGAAAGAGACTTTATGTTATCTCTTTCTATCGAACATCAAAATGAAATTATTACAGCTTTTAACAACACATCGAGATACCTTGGTGATTTATTAAATATAGATAATAACCATTTTCCATCACTTGTTAATAAGATTTATCCTAAAGAACTTCAGCTTAATAAAGCGAACACTTCAAAAAAGCAAGCAAACTTTCTTGATCTAAATCTGTCCATTGAAAATGGTTACGTAACTACTAAAATATATGAAAAAAAAGATGATTTTGATTTTAATATAGTAAATTTTCCGTTTTTAGACGGCGATGTTCCTCGTGCAACATCTTACGGGGTTTATATCTCACAGCTTGTTCGCTTTTCAAGAGCTTGCAACGATGTGAATGATTTCAATGAACGCAATCTGTGTATTACTGAAAAACTTTAAAACAGGGTTATCGATATCACAAATTAAGGGAAACCTTTTGCAAGTTTTATCGCCGATACCCAGATCTAATTCATAAATACAGGTGCAGTTAAAAATCACTATTGCAACAAAGTATTTCAAAGCCGGTTTTTTATGAAGATTTAATTTACAAACTTAAGAAGATTAAAGGCACTGTTAATTTCTCCCGGTTATTCGTAAAAACCATCTGTAAATTTAAAAAGAAAGGTTACCAACATGATATTTTACAGCGCTCTGCAGGCCTGGTGATTAACCCATCTACAGTTGATCATTTTGCTTACCTCTTTGGTTGCACGACGGTGACAGGGGTTTAAGAGTTTATGAAGGTTTATGGGGAAATCTTTTCTTCAAAGAACATAGAAGCTTGATTCGTTTCTTTTGTCCCTGTCATCGTGTTCTTGCTGATTTTACTCCAGGAGCTCTGGTCTCGGTAAGATCATTGAGTATCCACCCTTTGGCTTTGCAATACTATTAGCTTTTTATGTTTTATATGTTTGTGTGCGTTTGCATGCAACATTGTTGAGCCGATGGGTGGGTTGGAGTTATTTCAACAAGACAACTTGTACTTTTTTGTGATACGAGAACCTGTTGGGGCAAGTGTGAGGTTGGTGCACCCTAGAACCTGGTTTAATCCCCCCAGTGGCAATTTGTTTTGCCACTGACCGTTCCAAGGCAGTAACCCCTCGGGTTCTCACTTTCGTTAATTGTTTTTGGCGTCCATATTGAAATTGATTATTGTAATACCATATTCTCTTTTCCTCTCTACTGTTTGGCTGTGTGGGGAGGCTGTGTCTGCTGGATTTGGGCATCCCTGATATGTATATTTCACTTTTTTTAAACATAATTTTGGTTCTTAATTGGTTTCTTTTCGCTCTTCATGTGCGTTCTTGTTGGTTTAACGCAAAAAGGCTCTTGTCCCGTGATTATAAAACGTTTTCTCATGTTCAGCTCAATTTGATAATAAAATGTGTGACTATTACCTTCTATTATTAAAATTAAAACATTTTTAAACTAAAAACATGACTTACTTATTTTAAATATTGATTGTATAACAGATATTTAATTCTAATTGATGAAGACTGTTGTTGTTCAAGAGATTTTAATTTTGAGAATAAAATTCAGTTGAGAGTGAAAAAAGATTAAAATTGACGGGTCTTGGTCCCGCTAAGGTGATTGTGTAATAACTTAGTTGCTTGGCCATTGCTTATATTGTATGTTTCTTTGCTTTTGCATGCACCTTTGCAGAGATGGTGGGTGGGTCTGGCTTATTTCCCAACGTATCTTTTACTTGCTTGTTCATATAAGAATCTGCCGTCGCAATTATAAGTGTACCCTAGGATCTTTTTTTTAATTTCCAGTAGAAAATCTGATTTTTTTCCAATGACTTTTCCAAGTTGTAAGTTTCACAGGTTCTCTTTTCCGTCCATTAATTTTGTTGTTTTGTCTTGCATATTAAGTTAATGTTGTTGCTTTTGTGTTGCATCATAAACCTATAATCACTTTTTTTATAGAATTCCACAGGCTCTAAGAATTCAACTCAAGACTTTTGATTATACGTCCTTAAGAATTACCATTTTATAAATATTAAATAATCAAACATAAATCAGGTCCGTTTACAAAATGCGATTAGATATACATGTAAATCAAAGAAACATATGTAATTTAGTTTGAAGAATTACAGCAAAAGAGTTTGCTTTTGAAAGCAAAAGTAGAAATCAAGAGAGACTGTCTTAAATTTTGAAAATAACAACAACAAACAAACATTTTTGACAAATTAGGAAACTAATGGTGAATATCTTATCATCAGCGCCATTTTCACCCAAAACTTGTATATTTTATCTTAAGATCAATAAAGAATAAGACATACTCATTTTTAAATAGAATTTCATATAGTGAATAAACAGATCTTTATAACTCAGCACGCACATCTGTTTTAACCAGAATAAATAATCTCGTTTTGTTGCATTGTTAAATATACTGAAGCCAATTAACACAAACAGATAGAGATAGTGCTTTGACAGTTTCTTTTCTCGATTAAAATCATTATAACAATTGATGAACACCTGTGAATATTTTGATTTCTCAATATCTCTGGAAAATTAAACATGTTCTTTCAACGGATAGGAAATGTGTTTGCAGCGTGACAAGAACACTATTCTATCATGTTATAGGCATATAAGTTACTTTATTTAATTAACACATTTTAAAAAAGATGATCATGATTTATTTATTTTAAGTTATTCTGAAATTATTTGGAGTTTTAAAATAACTTTGCACTTGTACGAGATTAAGGCTTCCAACGTTTTCAAAGAAAATGCACGCCTCTAGACTTCACTTCATTTATATTTGTTTATAAAATGAACCACCAAGTAGCAATGGACAACAAACTCAGTGAGTACATAAAGGTAGGAAGAAAGGAAGAGAGAGAGCATGTTAGATATAATTATGTCAATTCAAATAGGACGCCACAAACAATTAACAAAAAAGAGAACCTTTGGGGAAACCGCCTTGGAACGGTCAGTGGCAAAACAAATTGCCACTGGGGGGTTTAAACCAGGTTCTAGGGTGCACCAACCTCACACTTGCCCAAACGGGTTCTCATAATAACAAACAAGTAGAAGTTGTCTTGGTGAAATGACTTTAACTCAACCATCAGCTCAACAATGTTGCATGCAAAAGCACACAAACATATAAAACATAAGAAGCTAATAGCATTGCAAAGCCAAAAGAGCGATTACTCGATGATCTTACCGAGACCAGAGCCCCTGGAGTCAAATTAGCAAGAACAAGATGACAGGGATCAAAGAAACAAATCGAGCCTTTAGGTTCTTTAAAGAAAAGATTTCCCCATAAGCCATTCATAAACTCTCAAACCCCTGCCACCGTCGTGCATCCAAAGAGGTAAGCATAGTGATCAACTGTAGATGGGTTAATCACCAGGCCTGCAGAGCGCTGTAGAATATCATTGATAACCTTTCTTTTTGAATTTACAGATGGTTTTTACGAATAACCAGGGAAAATTAATATTGCCTTTTATTTTCTTAAGTTTATAAATTAAATCCCCATAAAAAACCGGCTGTGAAATACCTTGTTGCAGTAGTGATTTAAAATTGCACTTGTATTTTTGAATTAAATCTGGGTATCGGCGATAGAACTTGCAAAAGGTTTTCCTAAATTTATGATACCGATAAGCTTGTTTTATTAGTTTAAATAAATTTAATAAAAGTTTAAATTCGTTAAGTGATATCTCTTTTAAAAATCAAAGGAGGTGTTATGTGATATCTTTCTAGCATATATGCGGAAACCTCACTCGTACTGGAGTTGCTCGAGCAAAACTAAGCCGTGATTTAAGGGATATTATTTAATCAACAACGAGAAGTTCACCTTCTGTAAAATGTTGCATCTGAGATATTTATGATTTCCGTCTGGTAACTGTTATTGGGCATACAAAGGAAAATTAATCGATGCAGACGAAAATTACATTGTACTAAACTGTTATACATTGCTTTCTCAATAATGAAAGTGAGAGAAAATGTTTTCTGTCAGACAACAAACGATTTACAGCTGATTTATATGTGATTCAAATATTTGATTTTTAAGGAAATTCACGAAGAACAGTTTAGGAGGAATCTTATATAATAGATTCCACAAAAGCAATCCAGATTTTATAATATGCGAATGTTTAGAATTGGTATCTGCGCATCATTTGGTTCTGTTATACAAAGCGGTTTATCATCAGTTGTTTATGAAAATGGTTTTTTAGAAATATGCACATCAGAAATGAAATAGCCACACTCTGTTAAATAGGAGAATAAGCCTTAGCACCTGTTAGCTCTTCCATTTTAATATTAATTTATTGTATCCTTCACACTGTTAAAACATTATTCATAGACTTATTAGCAGGCGATTATATAAATCTATAATAAAAGTCTTGATTTTACCCAAATAACACACGTTGAATAAAATTACAGTCCTCTGACTTTTTATTCAGACATTAACTTCGTGTATTTTTAAGACAGCGTAACATAGTTCGTTATAAATTAAGTTCGTGTTAAGCAAAATAATCCATTAGTCTGAACAGGGTCTATTTAATCCTGGTCTGAAGGTCACACAGCCTACAAAGAAAACTTGTTTACCCACGGAGAATCATTTTATCTAGTGACAATTTGACATGTTCTGCTGTGCAACTGTAGTCTCATCAATTAACGACTGAAAATATTGGCATATCAAGAATAGCCACATTCAGAAAGCATAGCCTTTTCATACCTTCAAAACGTATACAGGCAAACAGAACATGAGCTCAACAATTAACAGGGTTACAGCCTTGGAACGGGTTCTAAGATACGATAAGCACAAACTTGTCCCATCGGTTTCTCAGATGAACAAATAAGTACTCGTCGTCTTTGTGAAGCGACCGAATAGAATCTTAATTCACACACTGAAGCTGAACCTACTGTGAGGTGAAATGAGTAGGAACATGAAAGGTTTGCCGAGACAAGAACACGTAAAGTCAGATCAGAACACAATGGCAGGAATAATTCTACCCAGTCTAAGATTTCGTAGGAACTTTCATAAAATCTCAAACTCATGTCCCAGTCGTGCTGTTGTAGCCTTTCATAACTGAAAACTATAAATTCTAGTACGAGTCTCGTATACTAAGAATTAATGAAATTCAGTCAAATACAAGGTTATAAAATTGAGCATGAAAACCAGTCTCAAATCCCAAGCATCTGATCGGCTAAAATGACGACCAGTCGCCATTTCAGCCTATCAGATCCTTGAGATTTGAGACTGGTTTCCAATCTCAGCTTTATAACCTTCAGCCCAGAAATTAAGACATTCGTGTATATTTCGGTCTCCTTTTCAAATTGCTCTGGGCACACGATTATAATGAACACTGGTCAAGCATCCGATTGGCTGAAATAAAGACAAGTCTCGATTTCAGCCAATCAGGTGCTTTAGATATGAGACTAGTCTCCAATCCCAGTTTTAGAATCTTCGGCCAAGATAAAAAAATCAATAGGAGAGTAAACAAATAAGGCGGCGTTTGAATTAATTTCCCGGTATAAAGATGATTTTGTTAATGTGCGCGTAGCTATAACACAATACATATACTAGAAGTAATTATATTTCCAATGTATGGCCTGTTTTGTATTGACACTATTGAACAAGAACGGATATTTACAAAGATTGAAAACTTAAAGGAAAAATAAAATCTCGATCTCATTAAAACATTTACTTTTTCTGTTTCTTAAACAACGTAACAAAACTTGTTTTAAAAGCAAACGTCCTTGTCAATGCTGAAAGACAGACAGTCTAGCAAAAATGTTTTAAGAAACCACGTAGATTCTTTTTCTTAAGTGATCAGCTGACACGTACTGCTGTGTTACTTTCGTCTCATCAATAGACTGATAAAAATGCTGAAAAGAAAAGGTTTATAACACGGAAACAAATGTTTTGTTTTTTTGTTGGCTGGGAACATGACATTTTAGAACCATTATACTCTGAACATTCAACGGACACGTTGCTTTTTTTCCTTCTTTATCTTGCGTTGCCTTCTGTTCGTTGACGTCTAAAAAGCAAATTTTATTATTTTAATAATGTGTCTCGAAGAAAGCTGCTAAAATTACATTCATTGGTGACCTTTGAAGCTGATAAAACCGTGTTTTCTCCAATACCGCAAGTAGAATATTCCATTAGATGAAGTTATGTTGAAATTACAGCGTGAATGTGTTTTTACTGTAAGTGTTTTGCCTCGAAACTCTTTCAGATGTTGTAACCGAGTACATGTGAAAATCTGTCTATACGCTATTTTAACTACTTAGAATAAGAGTTAAGATATAAAGAAAAGTATTTATCTTTTTCTTGCTTTACTGTTTGTATAGTATCATTTTTGTTGGTTAAACCCTAATCTATGTGTTTTCCTTATGTAGCTGACAGACAAGGTAATTGCGCTTTTTGCAGCTTTCAAATCTCTTGCCAAGATAATGTTAGCACTAGATTCATTTATTGGTTGTTTCCGCGCTATGTTGTTGAAATATCATATTATTATCCGCATGGAAAATTCGCACAAGAAACCCGAGTACGTCACGCTCGCGTAGGCTAGAATTATAAATAATAACATTATAATATAATAATAATATTATTCTGACGAAAACTGCGTCAAGCACATGTCAGAGACTCAGAGACAGCAGGAAAACCTTAAATACAACCTCGCCTTAGAGAAAATTTAATTAGTGTTAGGGTGGAGAGAGAGAGAGAGAGAGAGAGAGAGAGAGAGAGAGAGAGAGAGAGAGAGAGAGATGGAGAGAGAGAGAGAGAAAGAGAGAGAGAGTGAGAACCTCAAACAAATATTGATTAAGAGTGTCTAATGAACGATCTAAACAATCTAAACACGAACGGTTATGGCAATTAAAGAAAATAAGCAGTGTTATTTTTGCAGTCCGTTGATAAAATATCCTAAACCGTATATTAGAAAGACAGTCACTAGATCAGACGAATGTACAATTGGTTTCTTATTAGCCTTGAAAGTTTCAACACTGACGTTATTATTCGACTGATTTATTGTGTGTGCAATTCACATAATAACTTTTGTCTGTCAGCTCTAATTATTATTGTTTCAGTCATAAAGTTAGAACTAATTATGTTTGTTCAATAAAAATATACTGAAATATGGGAAAACATAATAAATATATAAATTACGGTAGCATATTAGGATCATTTATCATAGTTATCGAGTCTTAGAACTTACGTATGATGTCTTGCTTCTTTTTTCTTACCTATTAGCTCTAAAGTATAAGAGGTCTCACACTTACTGTAAATATCATAAGCGAATTAAAATGGGACGGATGCGGCTTACGCATTCTCCAAAAAAGCTCTTGATCGCATTCAAAGAATAATAAAAATAAACAAAGAGAGGAAAAACTATTTTACTTTAATATCCACAAGTTCGAGAAATGTATGGTCTTAAAATATGCCAGAGTGCACTATTTCATTTCTAGCCCCCCCCCCCCCCCCGACCAAAACCCCAGCAAATATTTTTCCTTGTATATGCCGTTGTCTGTTGAATTTAGGATCTTATAAAATTTAATAAATACGATCTATTGGAGAGCTTATAAATATATATACATGGTGATTATGACTTTTGGTGAATTTCTGTTGACAAACAGAAATTATATAAAACACAAATAGTTTCGGGTAGCTCGGTTCTGAAACTAGTAAGATGACGCCTTAAAGATAGACTGTGCCGACTTTAATGCCATAAATACGTTATATTGTGAGCACATATTACTTTACAGCTTATTCTGGCTTCGATCAAGAAAATTAGTTGGACATTTAAATGGAGCAAACCGTGAATTAGCGAGATTGTAAATTGTTGTTATATATCGTGTCCAATAGAAATCATGTGTTATGGTAACTATCAGCCTAATTTATTCATGTTATTGAATTAAGTGTGTTTCTGGATTGTGTTACTCGCATGATTAAGCCAGTGGGTAAAATTGTCTCAAGTACCATTTACGGCTAACTCCGAGAGTTGAATTTTCGGGCTTTGTATATATACATAGATCATAACATTTTTGATTAACACATTTGATATCTATCTTTCAGGGTCCATGTGTTTTAAGTGTTTGCATGTTTCTCAATTGTATTGTCATAATCATTTATATCAGAAATGGCTACACCCACTCTACGTACCAGATCAAACAATTTTATAACTGTTTTCTCAAATTTGTTTTTGATAATGGATACCGAGGGACCATGCACTTAACTACTGAAGATGACATTTGTGTGGCCGTAAGTTAAGGTAAACAAATGGACTTGTTTTTAAACGTGCTTTATATTCATGCATGTTTACATGCCAAAACGAATATTTATGCGATTGTAAGGGGTTACTGTGGGAGAAAAAGTTTATAAAAATCAGTGAACCATTAATGTATCGATTGGTTCCTTATTGTTTTTTAAACACATCTACATTTGCCTACTAATTAAACTTTTACTCACATCAAAAATATTCCAAAAAGTGAAGTGTTGCGTTTTCATTGGTACTCATTATATATGCTAACGGACAAAAGTCTTGTCCGGTCTACAAAAACACTAATAATGGAAAAAAGTGTTGTCTGGACTACAAACACTACAAAAGCGTTATTGTTTTTTTTTATCGCATACTCATAAATTTGGTATCGATGAAAGACGAAATTTATATGCAATAAATGAAAAACAATTTTTTTTGGAATTTAAGCCAGTACTACCGATAAAATAATGTGCTGAAAATTGGCATTGTTTGGATTTCAACCCTTATTGTATATTGTATACCGGACAAGACTTTTGTCCATAAGTATCTAGAACATAACCTTGTAAACTACTATTTAATCAAGCAAACACTTCAGATAAGCAAGCAAATTTTCTTGATCTTATATTTTTATTGAAAATGGATACGTCACTACAAAAATATATGTTAAAAGAGATGATTTTAATTTTAATATAGTAAAATTTCCGTTTGAAGACAGCGATGTTCTTCGCGCAACACCTTACGTGAGTTATATCTCGCAGCTTGTTCGCTTTTCTAGAGCTTGCAATTATGTTAATGATTTCAATTAACGTAATCTTTGCATAAAAAACTTTTAAAACAAGGTTATCAGTATCACATATTAAAGACAACCTTTTGCAAGTTTTATCGCAGACACCCATATTTTATTCAAAAATACAGGTGCAACAATGCTGTGAGTTTCATATATTTTAAATGCTTGTGTGCTTTTGCATGCAACATTGTCCGATGAAAGAAACGATGGGTGGGTTGGAGTTATTGCACTGAGACAACTTGTACTTGCTTTGTGATATGAGAACCTATCGGGGCAAATGTGAGGTTGATGCACAATAGAACCTGGTTTATTGGCAAAATGTTTTGCCACTAACCGTTCCAAGGCGGTAACCCCAAGGCTTATCTTTTTCGTTAATTGTTTGTGGCGTCTTAAAAAAATTGAATTTGACATACTTACAAAAACATGCTCTCTTGTCCACTCTTCTTTATTTGCTGCGTGGTGAGGCTGTGTAGTGTGAGTGTGGCAATATCTCATGTGCATATTTCATTTTTTGAAAAGTTTCGCTGATAATTATCCATGTAGATAAATGTGTCATTTCCAATCTCAAATGGACAATTATACGATCCTGGTTATCTAATGATTTTTCGGACGTCAGTGCTAAAAACAAATTCGTCAAACAATGAAAATTTTATTTCATGATATATATATAGAAAATACATATAGTGTTATTACCATTATCTGCATGCCATTTGCTACAGATCTAGAAAAGCTGTTACTCAGAAAAGAATCAATTGTCATGCAGATAATCCCCAAGCTATAACGAAACCAAGAAAAAGAGAAGTTTGATTATTCTTGTAAAACATGACTAAATGAGAAATAACAGGTAGGGATGAAGCAGTAATCAAAAACATGAACAAGAAAATATAAAATACTGCAGAACTCAGCAGTAATACATGACTGGAGATTTGATTTTTGAAGAAAAAAAAAGAAAAGCACATTAAAATCTAAGCCCACTGTCCTTAACAGCCTAAATCGTAATCAGAGATGAAAACATTAATACTTATATAATATGGCCAAATTTGAAATCGCAGTCGTAAGCCATTTTAAAAGACTTACATTTTTATTTAGTTGTTCAAAGCAAAAACCTCTGTTTAAAGTCAATGAAAAAAAATGAAACCCTATTCCGAAAATAAACCAAGCTTTGGATTTCGTTCATGGTAATTCATTTAATACAGCTAATGCTAAACCCCGATTTGTGCACAATTCTTTTTTCAGGCAGCCAATACACATTAAGTTATCAATCTCAAACGACTGTCGATCTCGAGTTTGAATAACTATTTAAATGATTGTGGTAGCTTTACAGTATTTAAAGCCTTTGACCTGCTGCACCATGAAACAGATGAACTCAATTATACAAAACGCAAAGAAAATTTTTAAAAAATCGTTGTTGATATAAAGATACTTAAGTTTGAGTAACACATGTCACAAGGGTATTCTGAAAAGAAAACATTAAACTACGAAAATAAATCCAAATTATGATTAAAAAAGTTTAGATAAACAGATGGAATATGCATATCAGGAATTGCCACATTCAGAAAAAACTGCCTCCCCACACAGACAAGAAGAAGAGAGAGGGAGAGAGCATGATTAATAAAATGATCATTTTAAAAAAGACACAAAAACAATTAACAAAAATGAGAACCCGAGGGGTTACCGCCTTGGAACGGTCAGTGGTTAATCAAATTGCGGCTGGGGGTTTAAACCAGGTTCTAGGGTGCATCAACCTCACACGCCCCCACAAGTTCTCATATCACAAAACAAGTACAAGTTGTCTTGGTGAAATAACTCCAACCCACCAATCAGCTCAACAATGTTGCATGCAAAAGCACACAAATATATAAAACATAAGAAGCAAATAGGATTGCAAAGCCAAATGGCGGGTACTCAATGATCTTACCGAGACCAGAGCTCTTGGAGCAAAATCAGCAAGAACACGATGAAAGGGAAAAAAGAAACAAATCGAGCTTCTATGTTCTTTTAAGAAAATATTTCATAATCAACCTTCATAAACGCTTACACCCCTGCCACCGTCGTGCAACCAAAGAGGTAAGCATAAATGTTAATAGGAACAACAAATACACCGTTCTGAATACATGTATCAAAGCGTAGTCTTTGGACATTGTAAAAGTTGCAAAGAAATGCCAGTAAAGATGTAAAACAAAACATTTTTGTAGAAGAAAAATGATTTTGTTTTTGAAAATTATAGAAGACCATATGTTATTTTTAACAACAATTTTTTCCTTGTTCATAATATAGCGGCGTTTCAAAATAGCAAGATATGAACCTTTCTGGTAAAATGGGCACTTTTTTAACGACACAGTGCTCATTATACGAGCAAACTATTCAGTAAGATCACGGACCGAGGTTCATTTACTTTGGTTAACATTTGACCTTCACTGCTGTGTCTTGGAATAGCAGGACTGGTAAAACAATTAATTTAAAGGAAAGAAGATAAGAAAACCTTTTTCGGACACAGAAGTCGGCTAATAAGGTTTGAGGGATTTTTGCTTAATGAAAACAATAAGATCATGGGCAAGTTTGAATTTGAATTGAACGGTTGATTTTGTGTTTCGGTCCATATTTGTTAGATTAATTATGATCATTTAATGAAATCGGTGTCTCTCTTTAATTGTAAGCAGCAGTAGTTTTTTATGTGGGTTTGGTTTGGTTTTGTAGAAACAACTTCAAATGAAAAAAACAACAAACGTTACAATTTATATATATCCACTTTTCCAAACGAGTCCTCTCACTGCAAATCAGGCAATGTAATTTTGGTTAAGATTTTTCATATATTGCACAGTGTAGATTGGGTTAAATGTATAAAATATATGAACTATCGTACGATTAATTGATGAGTTCATATGACACGTGATAATAAATGTACAAACAAATATAATGAAATTTTGTAGTTGAAACATTTACTCGTAAAACAAATTAGAAATAGATGAAAAGATGCAAGACCAAAATGTTGTGTCATTATCTAAATATTGATTTGTGTATTTTAAGTTTTCTTGGTATGTTTTGCTTGCAACATGTTTTATCTAGTGACAAGCAGCAAATGTTGATTAAATACGTGTAAAAATAATTAAATCACGCGGTACACTAAACACGTGTTTAAAACGTGTATAGTATCAAAAACATGTTTGAAAACACATCTAAAACGCATGTTTGAAAACACCTGTTTACCAAATTGTATGTTAAAAATAAGTTAAACACATCTTTAACACATTTGACTCAAAACATGTGTTTATCAGGTAGCGCACATTTGCTCAACAGCGTAGTAGGCATTGCATGGCTAGGCACTTTCACCGTACGGTTTCGGCTCACGGTAGGGACAGTATCAATTACTTAAAATCAGTTAATTCTTTTCTAATATTTAAGCCTGTTACTATAAGAGTAATTATATATAATACTTTCATCACTTTTTCTGATGTCTTGTTTATATAACAAACACCCTGGTGCCAGCGTTTACCGTTACTGTAATTACCGTGGTTTTCCCTATATAACTGACAGACAAGGTAATTGTCATTTTCACAGCAATTATTCTGTTGCCTTTTTCATGTTTGCATTAGTTTTCTCTAGTGTTTGTTTCCTCGCTCTATTGTTGAAATAACAAGACATTATCTGCATACAACATTTGTAAAGTTCTCCAGGTCATGTAAAAGTAAGTAAGCTGAATTATTGTGAAATCGCTTTTAAATAAAGTTGACATGGAATCTTTGCTTTGCTCATTTACAAATTGCATTTACATGGTTACTAAATGACAAGCATGCAAGAAAATGTTCTTTAGTCGTAGAACCATTTTGAATTATTAAATCACCCCAAAATTACCACAAAATGAAGCAAATAACACATAAAACAAAAATCTCGGCACTGACAATTAGTTATAATGAACATCAGCTGAACAACATTGTCATTATCACTGTACCTTACGCAACACTTGAACAAGCTGGAGAGATAATGTCAATCCCATCAGAAGTGTACGATTCTTTCACTGGCACTTGGGTTGCTGCAAACATTGAACTCGTAAATTTGATTATGTCCTTTGTAGTAATCTTATAAACAGGCATGCATTCGAAATTCTAAGATTCACCAATTTAATTGTCTAGTATTCAATTTTCCCTTGCTGTGTTCATGCCTTAGACAGTTTTTACTAATGCGTGTTGCAACTGACTTAACTACTGTTTGTTTGTTTTTTGAAATTACTAAAAATAAACTGAATTCGAAAATAATTTTGTTTTGCAAATATCTGCGCAGTTCCAAGA
This sequence comes from Corbicula japonica, assembly GCA_038501625.1. NCBI lineage: Eukaryota > Metazoa > Mollusca > Bivalvia > Venerida > Cyrenidae > Corbicula > Corbicula japonica. The sequence continues at coordinate 16,119,043 of JAZAYU010000003.1, forward strand.
GCAGAAAACAGATCACGGCGATATCGAATTCAAATTATAAGTTGTAAATACATTTAGATTTCTCTGATCTTAAACTTTGTCAATGATAAGCAAACACTAAAGAATAACGATAATTGGCACCAGTAACTTTTCCAATGAATTTATATTAAAATAATATAAAAATAATAAACACAGATTTTTTGCCGCATCTGATTTTGTCTAATGTTTCTTATCGATTACTTTACGAAGGACACTTTGAAATTCAACACAAAACTGAAAGGGTTTTACAAAACTAGTTAATTGGTAGCAGAAATTTTATTAGTCAATATTGTTCCTGGTGGAAGCTGTTTTGATGTGATGATAGACACCATCAATTTGTTTGCACAAACTGACTTTTCATTAAACTTGTTTGGTAAGGATTTGTTACAAATGATGAACAACTGTATATCATTCGTCAACAATAAATCTTGAATTAAAACCAGCAATTGATTTTCTATAATTGCGCGAAGGTTACATTTATAGAAAACTTTCTAAAGTTGGCTTTGCACTGAAATCATACTGAGTGTAGGTTTTTAAAGTATTGAAAAGACAATGAACAAGATGATGGGTTAACGTATAAGATATTCAAAGCTATGATATTTAGAATAAGACATAACAATTTGCATTCCCAGCAATATTTTATATAAAACTAGTTAACATTCAACAAGCAATTTTTATAATTATATTGGAGACAAGAGGACTTTTAGTGTTGTGTTAGAAATTTGTTTCAATAAATTTTCACTTTTGCTGTTTAAGTCAAACAAATCTTTCTTACCTTTATAAAATTTGAACGATGCTTATATTAAAGAGCAAAGTGACAGCTTGTTAGTATCTTCGGCATCGGTTCATGTTATCGCTGCGTGGGGAGGTTCTGTTTTCTAGTGTGGATATTCGCTATATGCATATTTCGAATGCAGTGTCTTTATCAAACAAGCTAATTAGTTAAGTATAGTAGAAAAAAAACGTTAACTGCCGCACATAACGTTAGAGGGATGTTGTAGATGACTGTAATGAATAGCCTCCTTAAAGAAAGTAGATATGCGGTAACAGTTTCGCAATGTTATAAGCAAGAGATTTTTTGAGGCCATAGTTAGCACACTTTTTGATTAACTCGAGAGTTGAATAAATGAAGCTTGTATTCAGCGTTAGTATAAATGCAATCTACCCATCAGAACGAATACTTAAGTCTTTTAATATAAATCACAATATATCACGATATAGAGATGTAAAGAGAACTTTGATAGCCTCCAAACACGACAAAATATGAATTTGACTGAACAAGTGCACGGGTATAAATCGAAATTTATTTTATAGCTCACATCGCCTAGACCCATATTTAGAATAGCTCAATGTATACACAAGCAAGCAGTACCAATTTTTATTCATTCCAAAAGGATGGAAATTATATTATGTTCAACATTGACCTATTAGAAAAACAACATAATCATCGTCGAAAGATTGCCAAAACTTTTGATGTGTTCTAAAAGAAAAAAATGGGCAGAAGAAACCGAAAACATTTTGGGAGGTGTTCTAAGAAGTAACAGAAAGAAAAATCTATTCAATAAATATAATTTGCTCTTCGTGAACAGTTTTATTCCACATGTTAGCTATCTGCCGAAGATCTCAATTGTTTCTTGTGGAATTACATTACATAGACTGAGATCGGGCGATCACACGCAGATGCAATAACAGGCTGTCATTCATCAAGAAATGAAAAGTAATTAAATCTTTGCATTCTGACGGTTGCACACAAACAAATTGAAAGAACCTTGGATCTCGTTTTGTGTCATGTAGACTGACGTTGATATAGAATCTGTAACTCTGCAAAAATCTTAACCGCATCATTTATCTGACAATTGATTTCGGATGCTGCGACGTATTTTCTGATTACAGCTCCGTGGATAATTGGGGTTATTTCATCTGGAGGAAGTTTGAAAGAAATCTGTCACATTTACAAAACAGATGATTAATGGATCATATATAGCAATCATCCTAAATTCATTTTATACGAATCTGATTCTTCTGATGAAATCGCTTCGGATACTGTTTCATGACAGCGCTCATTTATTGGCGAAATCCCAATTATTATTCATAAAAGGCTTATTCTATTTGCTGTTTGATACCACAATATTGTCCATCACTCAAAAAGAAACAATCTTGTTTTACATTCATATTTTATAGAACGTACAATACATAACTTTTCTTTTGTCGAAACTAGGGAACAAATGATATGAAATGTAGTTTGAAGAATCAGACTTGTAATTTTATATAAAATGATATTGCCTCTACCTGGGAGCACCTAACTTTTGCTGATAATCTGATAATGCATTCATTTTTTATCATATAAACGAATAATATATGAATTGGAGCGGATCACAAAACATTCATACAAATCGTTTAAATTTTTAGTAATTTATTATGTAAAAAATTGTCAGTTACAAAAAATGAAAAGAAAACCTTATAAATACCGATTTTTTTATTTTTTCGAAAACTATTACTGATGATATTCTTATATTTGAAGTCTGTGACTTTGTCAGATAATTTCCTTTCGAAATGTGATTTCTAAAATTACTTAAGAAAGTGAAATATGCATATACAAAATGACCACTTCTAATAAACAAAAACTACCGTAACACCCAACAGGTAGATAGGAAAACACAGCATGGGTTTATACTCATTCTAATAAGAAACTTATTATAACTTATGCTCGTTATCGCAGAATGCAAACAGTCTTAACAAACGCTTTTTCAGCAAACATTGTTTTAATAACATTCTAGTGTATCGTTTCTTTTTTTATATCAAGGAGAGGCAGGTAATTAAAGAAAATTTTTGATGATTTAAAAGCATGCACTTCTATACCAAACTTCAGCCGCAAAACATAATTGTAATACTGGCGTTTTATCTATTGCATTTGCGTTTATGGTCAGACAATTAATTTGGATATGTCAAACGGTACGAATAATCTCAATCTACAGATTAATGGTGGTCATAAAGCAGGAAACTAATCTGTGCAAATGAAATTTAACAGTTGTAAATTCTAAGAAACAGCTTGCAGAATGAAGAGGGCTTAAATGTTTTCTGTCAGACCAATTGAATTGGTTCCTCGATAAATGTTTTCAATACAAAATGTAACAAAAGATATATAATTTATATGTTTCAGAAGATATTGCAGAGTCTTAATGAAATAATAGTATGCAAGATTTGAATGTCCTCAGATTTTTGTAAAGAGAAATTCAAAAAATCTATTTTAGCAATCCTCTTCCCACGCCTCATTTTTCAAAGCATGGTAACTTTCAAGAAAGACTTTGTATATCTTGACAATGCTTATTTCAAATACATTAATGAACAGAAACCAAGCATTATATTGAAACGTGTTTTAGAAAACTATAACTATGTTTTAAGTTTAACCTACGATTCGCAATGACATTCCTTAATGGCTAAATGATGAAGCATAAGAGTTTGTTACTGTAAACAATTTGATGGCATGGATTGTATTTAGTTTACGCAGCCCTCGTAGAATATTCTAATTACAATTCCTTATCAATATTGGATGCCTTGGCTCGTTTATCTTTGGTAATTAGTTAATGACATGCATGCTTATCAACTTTATAAGCAATTAAAACTAGACTGTAGCCATTTAGATGTTTTTTCTGTTAATATAGAGCCTGCAGACCCTTAACGAGTTCATCACATCGTTTGATTGTATAATAACATAAATATAAAGATTGATCTGTCAGCTTGTGCAGTGATTTAATGAAACACCAAGGGCACAAGTTAGCAACTAAAAAGACACTTGAGCCTAATCGATTGAAAAAAATTCAGCGGCAGCCTGTGTGGCTGCATATCTTTCTGAATGCCCATATATGTTAGAGCCTTAAATCTAATAGACGATTTTTTTACAGCATTTGCATGTAGCCAGCGATGTATAAGAACTCAAGTTTCTTTTCTATTAATTGGTTGACTGGCTTTAAATTAATTGTTACTTAAAACATTATATAGACTTTTAGTTTGATACATGTTAGCGCTACACTGTGTTCTTCATATAACAATTTAAATAATGAAATGAGCTACAGCGGTGCAATGATCTGTTTGTGACAGTAAAATACCTACTGTTTAAAAATGTTAGCAAGAATTTACCTTCTTGCCAACTTAACTCGTACCTGAAATCTGGCGTTTTTCTCATTTTACGCATTGTCATGATACTTCAGAAATTAAATTAAAAAAAACACCGATCGAAACAGAACGTAAACACTAAACATATTTTATGAGAAATGATTGTCCTATTATAAACTGTCTAACATTAATCTTTTCGTTAGCGACGGATTATCAAATATCACATGCAGTGTTAAGTGCGATAAATAACAGTGATTAAGGTTGAACATTGAGCCTTTCACCGAATAATTTTTACTGAATGGTACTGCCAGAAGTCAGTTCCAAATAATTAAAAGACATCCAAACTACCAACATGAAAACAAGGTAAAAAGCCTTAAGTTACTTATTCAGACTTACAGACATTGCATCCCAGCAAGATTATCTTTACAAATTTTAATACAGATGTCTGTACTGAGTAGATAAGCTCAGAAAGAAAATTGGATTCGTGACGTTGTTTCGTGTTTGTATATTTATCTACTGAAATGCCTTCATAGTTCATCTGAAAATGGAAATGTGTTTGCAACAGATAGTATTCAAAATTGCGATTAAGGGGGTAAATCTCATGCATAATAAGTGAAGAGCGTAGTTGATACGCTTCTGCTTGGTTAATTTACGTATTTAAACTTCCTAACCTTCGATTTAGAACTAGCATTTTAACTCACGAAATGTTAAGTTCTATATTAATTATCTCGCCTAAAATTTTATATTTTAGAATTATTTGGGGATCTTTTATTATACCACAAGACATTTTAAAAATTATCCGTCATTGATTCTGAAAAAAAAACACATTGTGTTCTCACCATCAATATAAAAACGTTTATGTTCATCAGGGGAAGATAATTGTTTGTGTAGTATCTATTAGACATTAACGGATAGCTTAATATAATAAATGTTTTTCCATTAATGAAGGTGTATATAAATAAATGTCTTATGTCACAGAGGCTTTTTTCATAGATTTTTTCATTATTTGCTTAGGGATTGGAACGGATTGCCTGATATAATAAAATACTGATGAACTTGAGGAATAAGCTACCAGACGAGTTCAGAAAACTAAATTATTTGTTAACGCTTTTCAAGAAACAATTGTATGACGTAACCCTTGTTAACAAAATACTTAGTTTTCTTTATAATACTGCTTTTTATGTCTGGGAAGTCTTCTATGGTGTGTTAAAATCAGTTATCGATCCTACGATTGTTTTGTTTTGTACAAATGCAGCATTGTCAGACAGTTGCAAGTGAGTTCAATTTATATTATAATTTTACGATGAAACAAACTACGATTCATGCAAATAAAACGAATGCGTTCTTATTAAATTAACTATGAGTATTTTACATGCATGCCTTTTAACTCTTTTGTAGGGAATTCACGCTATTTATGGCTTTCTAATAAAGCATACCTTGAAAATAAAGATCATTTAGACACTTTGCTGTAGCTATTGCGCCGTATCAGCGCTGTTTATGGCATCATTTTCGTTGTTTGAAACATAAATACCGTCCAAAAGGGACCGAAAATTCAACAAATCCTTGACATTAGACATGGGAAGTTTTAACTGATGAAAATGTTGTGAAGTGTGATAGCTAAAAACATATTTTTAAGTAAAATGTCTTTATTCGAAGTTCAGTTTTGATGTTTTAATGATTAAATGTGTTGTTTCTTTAGTTCTGTTAATTGATAATTTGCATGATTTCGACGGTCGCAGGAATTGGCGCCAATTGTTTGTTTAATTTATTGTCATTAAATCCTATACTCATACTTGAACCTATGTTTTCTTGCATGTTTACGTTACCAAACGGAGTATAATGCAGGTATGATAACAACGTGATAACAACATGCAAAATAAGCTTAGACATAAAAAATGAAAACTGTTTCAAATCATTTATCAATTTCCGTTATAATCACGCATGCAACATTTGTATATGTTTCGTGTTCTGTGGCTTTTAGAAGTTCACTTCTAATATTGTTTTATATCACCGTAGCCTTTTTGTTGCTGCCTTATGACAGCTGTTAAAAGTTTTCCGTACATTCAGTCAGTGTTTTTTTTTAAATAATTTGTGACCTGTGATTCGTTTTCCTGGAGAACTAGACGCCGCTGTAAATGGATTGGTATAAATCTGAAAATACCCCATTGAAGGTTCTATGTTGATGATAATTTGTACATTATTATTTGGGTTTGATAAAAATGTTTGCTGGTTTCCACTTTATGTACTTTAAGAGTTGCGCTTGGGGTCGAGGGAAGTATTATACATTTTCATTACTGTCAAATATTAATAGAGAATGCGTGTTTTCCTTATATTTGTCGTGTCCAGTTTCCTCCATTTCAGTGTATTAAAACAGTTATATAATTCACAGACAAGCATCAAATAGATCATTACCACAAATTATTTGCCCTTATTATGTGAATCAATTCAAGCCAATAAATAATATGATATTGTTATAATTTACCTTCATAATGAGTATGTAAATTTTATAGGTTGTTTTTCTCTATATATAAATATATAACTATAAATACACTTAACAACATTTCTTATTATACACATTCGTATCGGGGTATTGCTGGCTTGATAATTGAGATTTTGCTCTGAAACTTGCAACAAACATGCAATATATACTAACTGATTTATTAGTAAAACAAATATTCAAAATGACAGACAACTGACTGCTCACAATCATTTAGAATACTGGCACCTACATAATACAAATTCACAACATCAGTCAAGAACGCGTAAGACCACATCATTTTATGGAGGTAATGCAGTTTTGAACGACACTTTGGGAAATCCTCGCCCATTTCGTACGCTCCTTGCAAGTTCAGACCACAACCAGATTTAAATTGCTTGAAAGTGTGAAAGGACAACCGGAAAAAGGATTTGTCGCATATATTCCTCAAAATTTAAGTTCCCTTGGTTTAGAACTGCTCCTGTCTTCGAAATGCACGTGCATTATGGAAGTCGATAACTAAACGGTGTAAAATAAAGACTTTAATGTCATATGATAGGTATAACAGTTGCAATTTCGTTCTTACAAATATGCAAACTATCGAGAGGAAAATAGTGTATACTTAGAAAAGTTGTTAAGTGTATTTAACTCCTCTCAAAACACTTTATAACTGAGTTGCGACTCATTGTCTAGCTTGAGATTTTAAAAGTCATATATAAAAACTGTAAGACGGTTCCATTATCATGAAAGTACACAATTAGTCTCAATTCAATAATTAACGATTGCAAAAGCAACAAAAATCTCGTTTCATGCCAATGAAAATGAATGCATTCATCTTTTGTAAACAAACTATTAATATTTGTCTTGGGAGTTATTATTGGTAATTGGCATCATTAGCATTTGGCATGCTTAAATCTTTCCGTCAGATAACATAAAGCAGAGCAGAAATTGAAAGCATGTGAAAGTTTTCAGAATGTGCTAAATCTGAAATGAAAGTAAATAGTTTTTAAACTTTTTGTTTTCATATTGGAAAATAAGCTTGAATTAAACTTTTATCAAGTCAAAAATAGTATTGGTTAAATCATAAGTAATTCAGGTGTGCCGTATGTAAGTGCATACATGTTCGTTTGTCAGATACGCGTGTAACTCACTGCATGTTATAGACACACTGTGGTTTAAAACTTGAAATTGGTTTTCTATGTCTCTTTCTTTCTGGCAGGGTATGGAGGTTGTGTTTATATACTCTAATCGCTTTTACTGTTTTATGCTGTCAATACGTAATAACAATTTAACAATTTAAAAATAACACACTTAATACCGCTGATTAATTACTCATATTTAAAATACTTTCAATCCATTCACTATTTAGTACTTTAATAGAACCTGTTTCGGTTCAAAATATCATTACATTTATTTAACAAATTGTCTTGAATTGAGTGGAAAGCAGAGATTGTTCTGTTTCTGTTGTTTCGGGCACTCTGTGGCCGCTATAACCGCTAAGTTGTTTCTAATTATATCCTAAAATTTCTCCTGCTGCTTGTATTTTCTAATAGTTGCTATGTTATTGCCAGAACACCGTTGTTTGACAAATTGATACTTTTCTATTTTGAGCAAAAGTTAACCAAGAAAGTGAAAAGAAATACATTATCTCAGCAAGAGGATTTATTAAAATGCATTTTACCGATCATTAGGGTGTACAGTTTATCATTAAGTGTTTAGCAGGTAACTCGTTCTTAGGCACCAAACTAAGCGAGGTTTTAATTGCAATAATGTAGGTTTTGACAAATGTACATCTGCGGTGAATTTGTTGATTCAAGTATTCTAACGCGATATTAGGAGCTTCAGTTTTCTCTTGCGCAACTTTATCTCTATTCAATCAAAGCTGTTTAGATTGGTGGCATGAGTAAAAGCCGAGCATCAACCCCTTCAAGGTTTAAACAGTCCCATCAACATCATGTTTAAAACCATTATAACACGGTTAATGAAACAACTTGTAGTACTATGTGTTGAGTCAGTCTTCCTTGAATTTGCCTCTAGCTTAGCTTTGAACAAAACCAGCTTTACTTCATCTCCAACTTAAGTATGCAATATATAATACTTGGTATTACCTGTCAAAATTGGTTGGATGTTCATAAAATCTGTAAAAACCATTATCAAGTTGTAACCATACATTTGCTAAAATAAAAATTGCTTCCACTAATTACAATTTTGCAATACTGGTTGATTGTCAGAAATTAATAGAGTCAGTTTAGATGTAACAAAGATGAATTGTTACAAGAGAATGTAATCGGCCATTATAACGATATCGGTGTAGGTTTTACATGTACAGTAGTTGTCATGTGAGTGCATCTACCCGTACTTTATTTCAAATGGTGTTTTGTTCTGTTTTTAAATTATTATTAATTGATACCTTGTTACCGTCATTTCCTCCGTCGCTGAAGTCGAACGCAAATCTGTTTATGGCATTTACAATTTACATGTTAAATGATTGTTCCAGTAAGTTAAAGCTCGTGGGCATAACAATGCGTTAATGAAATGTTTAAACCTGAACGTCCATTCCTTATCATCTGTTCCCCCTACACAATTGTGTTTCCAATATAAATAAAAAAATATAAATAAACATAAAATGTTGTCGTTTTTATTTTCAGCCCTTCCGCCTGAAGCCTATTCCATATGGGAAGCATACCCATGGCGATTTGGAGAAGTTTTCTGCTACATCAAAGCTGGATTACAAGAAATGACTTCGTATGCGTCAGTGTTAACAATAACGGCATTTACAGTAGAACGTTATGTGGCTATATGCCACCCACTAAAGGCTCACAAATTTGCAAACCTATCGCGTTGTATTAAGATAATTATAACCATATGGATTATATCCCTTGTATGTGCTCTACCATATCCTTTGCATACGGAACTATTTTATTACATTGATGCATCTCATAACAACGGGACACCGATTGCAGAGTCTTATGTGTGTAATATCCACCAACGATATTTCTCAACGATGGTGTATGTCTTTCAACTTTCTACGTTCCTCTTTTTTGTATTTCCTTTGACGATCATTGCGGTGCTTTACCTATTGATTGCAATTTCACTTCGTCATGCAGCGCTTCAGAGAGTTGCGTCACAGGAAGCGAAATACCAGCTCGGCACGCCAGTATCACAGTCAGGCAAATCGGTGTTCCGCATGCTCGGTACGGTATTTATTATTATCATCTTTAATTTTAAAACTAAGCAATCTGAAAATTTCAATTTCTTGGTTCTTAAATGTTTCAACAAAAACAACACTGACAGAAAACATAATTAGTTAATATGAAATATTACCGATTAACATCGGTATTCTTTGCTAGTTCCTCATTGATGATTCACAAATTTACTTCTATAACATTTTCAATAATAAATTTCTGGTACAATATCTCTATCAATTTTTGTGCAAAAATGTTATTCTCTTCAGGCGTTCTAACAGTACATCGTAATGTTTTGTTGTTGTTTTTTTGTTTCCATAAATGCTAAAAATTCATGTCATATTCCATTTCTGCCTTCAAGTGACAGTCGGTTTATTCCTGGTTTTAATACACAAGGGTAATACAATCCTAAAATTCTGCTCAGTTCTGTATATCGCAGACGGTAAAACAGCTATTGTCGACGTTACTAGTAAATAATCTTTCTTTTACACCATTCAATAAACTGTATAAGGACTGTGCAAAGGTAACACGAGGGATTTATCTAAGGATATAATTTACCTGGCTATTGTTTATGGCCCCATCTAGGGTGACTATAATACCAAGGTTAGCAGACTGGATGCGAATTGTGCTCAAGATCATAAAACTTAGATTACAGACCAGTCTCAAATTGCAAGCATCTGATTGGCTAAAATGGTGCTTGAAATTTTAGACTGGTCTTCAATCTCAGTTTTATGATTTTTGACCTTGGTTGGAAACAGAAGACGAAGCTATTCGTATTAGATCTAGATCTATTAGATCTATGTCAAATACAGCCCGATATGAAAAACAACGTACTGTTTTCGGTGGAACTTAGAAAATTATAATGTCTATTTCGAAGCACATAATAAATTGAACACTTAATGGTTATGCGAACAGTTATCTTCCTAAAAGCAATTATGTCTTTTGAAAATGTGCTTTATGATTTAATAATGAAATTCTTCGAAGGATCCTTGCCCAACGCAATACTTTGTTTGCGATGGATCTAAATTGTATTTTTACTGGTGTAAATATTAAGTTGCGCTTAATCCGATGCTAGGCGGCGTGGGCAGTTATATGTATTTCCATTTCTGCACATGAACAGGCTCAATCAAACCAATCCTCATATATCTTAATATTTGTCGTGTTCGGTGGCTTTCAAAAAAGTTCATAATTTTTAATCTATTAATGAGGTCAATAGAAGCATATATTGGAATCGAACCATATTGGTGCATGTTAACGCCAGTGAACGGTAGTGACGTAGATAAGATAAAGAGGAATATTTCAATTGTTTTGGAATGGGAAAAACATTCATATCTTCAAAAAGTGTTATGCTGAGTGATTTTTCTAATTACAATATCTCATTAGCTTTCTGCACTAGACATATTTGAAATGCAACGGCGTAGGCAAAACTTTGCGATGGACAGAAGCAAGAGTCTTAAAAGAGTCACAATTGCGTGCATGTGTAAAAATCCCGACTGAATTTAGACCAGTTCTAGGATGTTAACCAATATGTACGAAAATCTGTGGTCAGGCACTAATCATCGGTTTAAGATTTCAACCAGACTAAGCGTTATCGTTCATGTTGATCCTAAATAACTGTCATATTGTTTCTGAAAAATTGACGACACTTTCAGTAAGGTCATCGGGCACTTAACATTTTTACCAGACAATGTCATGATCTACTTAAGTTTACATTTACTGCAGTTGATTTACCAAATCAACTTTAATATAATATGATTTTGACCTTAAGTCCTCTTTTGTTTTTATACTTTTTGGCTTTGCTTTATAAACGTAATCCTGATATGTCATTTTTACTTGTTTCTTAATATATTTTGAAAACGATGGATTATCGTTCTATCATTTGTTTAATAAATCTTGCTTTGTTTTCAGTTGCAGTTGTGGTCGCCTTTTTCACGTGTTGGGCGCCATTTCACGCGCAGCGCCTCTTGACAATATACAACCGAAAATGGACACCGCTTTTATTGGATATACAGAGTGGTTTATTCTATATTTCGGGTATGTATTATGTAACAAAATGCATTTGATGAAAAGGAGCTTGAAAACAACAGTGTGAAAGAAAAACTGACTTCGATCTTTTTAAAATATATTTTAATTTTCTTGCTCGGGACTTTCGTCGTTTCCTTGTCGACAAATTTAGAACGATTGACTTGCATTTTTGAGATTTAGAAATAAACATTAGCTATGTGTTTTCGTAATAAATGACAGTAAATTTCATCCGTCCCTTAAAACATTGAGTTTTTTCGTATTTTAGTCTTATTTTCGATTATCTGGCAAATAATTTTGTTTTATCGAAATCTCGTGTGTTATTCATTTAGTTTGTTTTCAGAAAAATGACATCTTTTGCCGCATACACTTCTGTCATTAAGTATTGGTTGCCTATCTTTTCCATTGTCTGCTTTGTAAACTGACATTAGGCAATGCAAAATTAATGCTCTATGCCGGTTAAAGCGAAAAAAAAACCCGTAAAATATACTCGACACAAAATTTCAATTTCATTTAATCTCAGTACTACGTTTATGTTGATTATTTACCTCTTTTGGCATAGTTTGGGAACTAACTTATTAGTTCTTTTCATTCATTATTACCATGAAACTAATAGAATATGTTTTTCCTGTTCAAGCTCATAAATGTCTGTTCGATAATCATTTCTATCGTTGTCAATAGCTTTCAAAAATGAGACCGTTGTCGATATGAGAATTATGTACTTTTCAATTCCAGAGTGTGATGCCCTTCAAACTTCAAACTTGCTCTCATTTTTGTAGTAAATTCGTGGAGTTTAATATTCGTGGAATAGAATGAGTTAAACATCGTAATAAAAAATCATTTGAGTGTAAAACATGCTATTCAGTATATTATTTTCAGATTAATTATCAACCGTTTATCAGAAAATTTATGTTTTATAATATGTTCGTGTATCTTTAACACCATACAATATAACCAGATCACTTTAATAATATCTTTTGTTGTAGGTGTGCTTTATTTTGTCGGATCCACAGTTAATCCAATTTTATACAATGTGATGTCCAAGCGATATAGAGAGGCGTTTAAGGAAACTATTTGCCATTGTAGGCGCAAACGTACTTTGAACTTGAGAAACATAAGTGGCCTTTATTCATCTCACTATAGCAGCAAAATGAGTCGGTCTAACACACTTCCTGCACGTTCGATAGTACGTCGTCATGGTACACCGGACAACCATGTGATGCGGTCGGACACCATTCAAACATCAGTTAGTCTTTCATTAAATGGCAACAGCGATGAGGTCTCCGAACCTCGTATGGACGAATTATTGCCGATTGAGGCAAAACACGGCTCTGCCGAAACAAAGAGCTGGGCTAGTAATAGGAACTCGCCCGTTTGTTGCAAAGTCTGTGTTTCAGAACAAAGGGAGGTAACTCCGTCACCTTGCTATGAGAGACAAGGATTACTTTATCACAGTAATTCTGCAGACAGTGCGTGTTGATCGTTTTTTTTCATGATGCTTTTGTTATTGGAGCCATTTTATAATTAAATAAAGTATGACAGAATCTTATTTTGTCTTTCGGCAACACATTCATGGAATTGCTGGTATAATCAATTATAATCAACCACCGGCTTTGTTATTTGATGCGTTGATATTGATCATAAATGGAAACAAAAGGTATAATTGACACTTAATTGTTCTATTAGTAGATGACATCAAATGACTTTAAAAATGCATACAATTTTACTACCCCAACTCAAGATTATCCTCTTGCAACATGTGGTTAAAAGAGTAAACCGTTTTGGTGTTCGAAGTTCTTAGCCTGATAATTGTCCACTTTTTTATATTAGGTGAATTTAAACAACACAACGAAAATTTTATTTTTTAAACTATAATATTTCACATAACAAGTATGTACATGTAAGGGATATTAAAGACACCAATACAATAGTGAAATATGCATATCAGGAACTGCCACACCCATAGAATACAGTCTCTTCACAAAGCCAAAAAGTAGAATAAAAGAGAATCTGGGTTCCTAAAAGGATCTGTTACAGATAAGACACCACAAACAATTCGCGGAAATAAAAAAAACTGAGCGCATTGGAACGGTCAATGGCAAAACAATTCGTCAATGGGGATTCAAACCAGGTTCTAAGAGCACCTACGATTTTTCTGTATGAAATCATATTTTCACTTGTTGATATAACATTTATACATTGTTAAGCAGTTTGTTTGAATGCATAAATCATCCGTATTTGAGAAATACTGCAGAAAATATATTTTGCTGAGTTTGCTTGAGGTTAAAATATTCTTTAAAACGAAGTTTATAATTTAACCCTGGAGGCTTTAAATTGATTTTCAGAAAGCAGAAGTGACATTTTGCATTTTTATCGAAATGCAATTAGGAAAAAGAAGAGAATTTGTGTACATTACACTAAAACAACATTTTAAGTAACCATTTGTATTGTTCTATAACATTTCAAACTTTTTAAAAAGCTATTGATTATATATTTTTAATGACCTTAATACATTACAATTAACAATAGGCACCTGTATTAAGTTTCCTTTCAGAGATATAGAACAAAGGTGAGAAAGATATCTAAACAAGAGGAATCCACAACATTTTGTTGTGATACTTGGTAAAATCACTTTTTACATCAGCTATCTTGTTTGCCAAGATGCCAAATTAATTTATTAAAAGTCAACAGCAGATGCAACAGTTTTGCTGGAAACTGCAATCTTGTAAAAAAATGAAATATGCATATCAGGAATGGCCACATCCAGCATACACAGCCTCCCCACACAGCCAAAAAGTAGATAGGTAAAGAGAGCATTTTATTACAATGATCTGTTTCAAAAAAAGGTGAAATATGCATATCAGGAATCGCCACATTCAGAAAAAGCAGCCTCCCCACACAGTCAAGAAGAAGAGAGGGGGAGAGAGCATGGTTAATAAAATGATCAGTTTCAAAAAAAGACACCACTAACAATAAACAAAAATGAGAACCCGAGGGGTTACCGCCTTGGAACGGTCAGTGGCAAATCAAATTGCCACTGGGGGTTTAAACCAGGTTCTAGGGTGCACCAACCTCACACTTGCCCCTACAGGTTCTCATATCACAAAACAAGTACAAGTTGTCTTGGTGAAAAGACTCCAACCCACTTATCGGCTTAACAATGTTGCATGCAAAAGCACACAAACATATGAAACATAAGAAGCTAAGAGCATTGCAAAGCCGAAGGGGCGGGTACTCAATGATCTTACCGAGACCAGAGCTCCTGGAGTAAAATCAGCAAGAACACGATGACAGGGATAAAAGAAACAAATCGAGCTACTAGGTTCTTTTAAGAAAAGATTTCCCCATTAACCTTCATAAACATCCCGTACATATAGTCAGTACTGTTATCAGTAAAATAACCCGTTACCGATGTCATGCAGTGATTGTTACGTATATCAGGGCTAACCGATCAACCTTTTTTGGGGGTTGTCACGGTTAGCTCAATTGGTTGCGTCGCAGGAATTGCAGGGCTAGGCGCTGTCGCCGTGACGGTGCGGGTTCGCATCCAGCTAGAGGCACTATCATTTGAAATTCACAGTAGCGCTATTTGTGTAGTGTGGCGGCCGTAAAAAGTCTCCCCGTACATATAGTCAGTACTGTTATTAGTAAAATAACCCGTTACCGATGTCATGCAGTGATTGTTACGTATATCAGGGCTAACCGATCAACTTTTTTGGGGGGTTGTCCCGGTTAGCTCAATTGGTTGCGTCGCAGGAATTGCACGGCTAGGCGCTGTCGCCGTGACGGTGCAGGTTCGCATCCAGCTAGAGGCACTATCATTTTAAACGTCTGCCACCGTCGTGCAACCAAAGAGGTAAGCATAATGATCAACTGTAGAAGGGTTAATCACCAGGCCTGCAGAGCGCTGTAAAATATCATGTTGGTAACCTTTCTTTTTAAATTTACAGATGGTTTTTACGAATAACCGGGAGAAATTAACACTGCCTTTTATCTTTTTAAGTTTATAAATTAAATCTCCATAAAAAAAACTGGCTGTGAAATACCTTGTTGCAAAAGTGATTTTAAACTGCATTTGTATTTATGAATTAAATCTGGGTATCGGCGATAAAACTTGCAAAAGGTTTTCCTTAATTTGTGATACCGATAACCTTGTTTTAAAAGTTTTTCTGTAATGCAAAGATTACGTTCATTGAAATCATTAACATCATTAACAAGCTCTTGAAAAGCAAACAAGCTGTGAGATATAAACCCCATAAGATGTTGCACGGGGAACATCGCCGTCTAAAAACGGAAAATTTACTATATTAAAATTAAAATCATCTCTTTTATCATAAATTTTAAGTAGTGACGTAATCAATTTCAATGGACAGATTTAGATCAAGGAAGTTTGCTTGCTTTTCTGAAGTGTTCGCTTTATTAAGCTGTAGTTCTTTAGGATAAATCTTATTAACCAGTGATGGAAAATGGTTATTATCTATATTTAATAAATCATCAAGGTACCTCGAGGTGTTGTTAAAAGCTGTAATAATATCATCTTAATGTTCGGTAGACAGAGATAATATAAAGTCTCTTTCATAACAGTATAAAAACAGATCAGCAACAAGGGGTGCACAATTAGTACCCATTGGAATGCATATTACTTGTTTATAAATAGAGGTACCAAATCTCAAATAAATATTATCCAATAAAAATGTGAGCGCCTGGATAAGGTCTTGACAGGTCCATGAAGTATAATTATCATAAGAAATATATGAAAAGTAGAAAAATCATATGTAGACAAACAGAACGCCTGAAAATTATTTGATTTAAGTTTCTTCAAAACGACATTTGAATTTTTTATAGACCAAAATAAATTTTTGCCAGTATTTTTAAAAACTTTTTCGCAATACCTAATTACATGTTCTTCTATAGCTGTAAGACAAGATGTTAAGAGCACAGATAATTTTGGTGTTGTACAAGAACTAGAGTTTGCGATAAATCTTACTTAGTACGGTGTTTTGTGCATTTTAGGCAACCAATACATAGTAGGTACTTTGCCTTGTTTCGGCTCAACACTGATTCTAAATTTTGTAATTTGTAATTTGAGTGTGTGCAGTAAAAATATCACTTTCAGATGAAGAAGTCAGTGTATAAGCATAAGTGCTATTAAGCTCTTCAGTTTGAACATTTATATAGTGTATACGTCACACTATAATTACATTATTTGAAGCTTTATCAGCAGGTGTTAAAACAAATATGTTGTGAAAAAATCTTGAATACCCTTTTTCAAATGACGCAAGTTGAAACGAGGTCGAGGTGGTAATAAAGCTATGTTTCTTTTATAGAAGGATATACGAGTGTCAATTATTTTGAATATTTGTTTTTTCCAGTTTGAAAGAGCATTAGGCTTAGCATGTTCTCGTTTACACCATTTATTGCAAAAGCGTTTAAAGACTGCAATTTCCGCACGACAGGTATTAAAGTCGATGTCCGATGGAATTCTATATTTTGGACCTTTTGAAATGAAATTGCGGATTCTAAAGTCTTTGATAACATTTAGATCCCCTGTAATGATGTGACCGGCAGGCTGATAGCAAAATTTTGAATTAGAACAGTCTCATGATATTGGTGTGTTTTCAACAATCTTAAATCGGAGTAGTTAAACAATTATATTGGAGCTTACTTTTCTAAATCGGCTCTCTTTTCCTATCTACATTTTTGCTGCGTGGGGGAGATTGTTCTTTCTGGTTATGGCAAGACCAAATATGCATAATTCATTTTTTATGGTGCGGGGAGTCCATAAAGATAAATTGCGTCATAAATGCATTATAACTAACTTTATTCAAACTAATAGGTAAGATGTATTTTAAACATAATAAGATAAAACAGACTATTAATTATTTCATAAATTTTATAATAGGTTATGACCTTTACGTTGAAAAAAATTGAACAAATATAAATCGTTTTAAGTGTTTACGTGTAACTCTTTATAGCGACATGCTTTGACAGCAAAACGAAGAAATCATCAGTAGGAGACGATGCTACCCCTGAAAGTGACAACAATGTCACGTTACAGATAGTAAAAATTTATCAATATGGTTGAGACACGAATTACAAAAACAAATGAATCATCAGAAGAGCAAGTTTTTGATTCGCACTGATATAGAGCGAAAGGTCTCTCGTTATAACGACAACTTCTTTTGCAGTTTTCATCATAGAGGTAACAAGCGAAACAACTGAATTTCTCGTTGTGATGATTTTATGTTAAATGCAAAAGTGTTTATGAAAATGTATGCATACATGTATCAGAAAGCCACATTTAGGAAGCACAACCTCCACACAAAGCCAAAACGAAAAGATGATGGTCAATTTAATCAATTTCAAAAGACACCACAGACATTCAACAAAAAGGAAAACCCGAACGGTTATCACCTTGGAACTGTAAAGCTTATTGTCACCAGAGGTTTAAACCTGGTGTTGTTTGCACCAACCCCTGACTATGGCCCTGTCACATTCTCATATGAAAAGCACGTACATGTTGCCTGTTGGTGATTAACCCAAACTCACACACTTTTCAAACATGTGTCATTCAAAAGCACACAAAACAGTATTAGACAATGATACTGTCAAGCGCAATTGGTAGGTACATGTTCTCGATGTACTTCCTTAGACCAGAGCATCTATATAATTCTTTTATATAAATTTTATTCAAAGATAAAAAAAATCATACTTTGTGACGTTTCTTGAGGAGATTTCAATCGTGAACAAGAGGGATTTCGGTCAAGTCAAGTTGCAGACGTCTTCCATTTGTTTTACCCAACCTGTCTCAAAAACAATACATACATTGAAAGTTAATTTGATCAACACAGCTTCCAGTTTCCATGTTAAGCTCAATAAGATTGCTTTGAAGTACCAATTCCGTAGAACCACACAGATGAACACCAGCATCACCATTATTCCAACATACTCTACCAATGCACACATGACTACTCTAAGGATTGAAGCCAAGTTTGTCTTGAAAGAAAAATCTGTCACAAGTTGTTGCGATAACAATCATCACGTTGTTTTCTGTGATATGCAGGGTTTATTTTCTTAGATCCCCAGCCAAACTTTTCGAAGGATTTAAAAGCAAAGTTCCCCCTCTGATCTATATATTTAGGGAACGTGTGAAATATGCATATCAGGAATCGAGGAGTACATACTATCTTCTCGACAATGTTGTACAACACACACTGAAAAGGTAATAGATGAAAAGGGAACTTTGCCAGTGGTTGTGTTACACATTAAGCTTGTAGTTCTTCTGATTAATTAATCAAAAGTACTTGCATGTACATGTAGTCGAAATGTGAAGGGAAAACAAAACTCTAAGTTTAAATTATAATTTGTTAAATTTGTTAAACAAAATCGTCTCTGTAAGAACACCACATTTACCGGAATTTATTTTGGAGAAAATGACTGAAACGTTGTGCGTTGGAAGTATTATTTGCTTACAATATTTCCACAGTGTAACATATCGCCTGAATATTTATTACTCCGCGGATGTATTTATCTTCATTAATATGGTTATGCAACTTCATGGCGATTCTTAAGTACGGTATTTAAATTGTAAAAATCATTTATTTGCAGATTAATTAATTTAACTTTTATTATAATTTAATTGGCAGCAACCATAAAAAATCTCAAGTGCACAATAAATTGCACATTAAATATAATTTATTTTTGACATTTGGATGATAAATTCTTAATAAAATGCTCTAACTAAATGCAATTTGTTTTTCATCTTGAAATATTTTCGATGTTATAACGAGGTTTTGAAAAAAAACCTGAACATTTAATTAGTTTTAGAGATTTCAAATGTTTAATCTTATAATTAGCCGACTTAAAGTCTAAACGGGTTTTCTCATTTGGTATTTTAGAGCACATTTCAATGCATTAAAATGATTTTCTGATTACAGAAAATAAATAATAACTAACTATAAAAATAAGTTGATAATTGTCTGAAAAAAATACTTTAATTAGGATACTCAAAATTGATAGTATAAATGGTGGGCATGCACCTTATTACTGGACGGCATGATCGATGCTATAGACGCAGCCGGTGTTGTTTTGTACAAAAAAAAGTGAAATATGCATATCAGGAATCGACACATTCACAAAACACAGCCTCCCCACGCAGCGAAAAAGAAGAGAGCAAAAGAGAGCATGTTTTTATAAGCATGTCAATGCAAATAAGACGCCACAAACAATTTACTACATAGAGAACCTTATGAGTTACCGCCTTGGAACGGTCAGTGGCCAAAAAATTGCCACTGGGGGTTTAAACCAGGTTCTAGGGTGCACCAACCTCACACTTGTCCCAACTGGTTCTCATATCAACAAACAAGTACAAATTGTCTTGGTGAAATAACTCCAACTCTACCATCATCTTAACAAGTTCAAAAGTGAAAGTTTCAATTATCGTGTATACGAAATTATTAATATTACAATTATTTTATGAGAAATAAGGTTTATTTATTCATGATATGAGTAGATTCTGATCAAATTGTCGGCGACTTTAATGGTCACAAAAGGTCATATGAGATGCATAAAAATTCGCAGTCTAATCTGGGTCTACAATGGTCACACAGAGTATAACCACCAATTTATCATAGTGTTTTACAAGAAAAAATCCCAAGATAAAGATTAAATCTTAAATATCTTTTTTTCTCAAATTTTCTTTTTTACTCGTTCCATAAAAAGTCCGCTCTGCTGTGCCGCCGATACTCTTAAACGGCAACAAGTATGTTAGGCATATTACGCGTCCTTTGTGTGACATTCATTTAGTTTTAAGAGTACCCAAAAAATAAAAATGACATGGAATTATAAATAATTTTACGCACTTTAATGACTTAAATTGAGCCTCGATGTCACCCTTGATGTCCTATTAACTGTTGTGTAAATTCGGGCTGTTATTTAAATGATTTACGATCCATTTTTGAAGAAAATTGATTAGATTTGTCGCTTGGAAATAATTCCACCTTTCTCTCGTATCGGAACTTAAACAATTATTTTAAATAGGTTATAGCCTTGTTAAGGCTGAACAGTTGTCACATCATCTAGTTCAACAAGAAGTTTATTTAGAATGAAGTGCATTGTTTTCGACATATGTGTCATAAGAAAAAACACGGTCGGTTAACAAAAAACGAAATGATTATTCTGTGCGTCGAATTCCTTACGTGTGAGGTATATTGCTAATGTTTTGAGTTTTGATGGGTTTTTTTCTTGGTATGTGCTATGTAATAAAAGCATTTATTTGACTGAATCAGCAAATGCTAAAAAATTCTAAGATGAATAGATTTTTTGCACTAAAATTTATCTGGCAATGAGTATTATTCCGTAAATTTATATTGGTATTCTTGCCAGTTTTGCCTTTTGCAATGTGTGTATGTAATCTGGAAGGTCGGTCGATTATTTCTTTTTGTCAGCCATACGCTGACAAGAAATTTGATATTTTAATGCAATCTTCACAATTTTCCTTTTTTTAAAAAAAGGATCGGTAATACACTTAACAACTTTTCGAACTATACACCTTCGTACTGAGGCATTATTGACTTGATAATTGAGCCATTGCTCTATAACTTTCAATAAAACATACAATAAATTTAACTAATTTATTTGTGAAACATTATTCAAAATGGCAGACAAATGACTGCTCAAAATCATTTACAACACTGACACCCACATAATACAAATTCACAACATCAGTTTATAGCGCGTTCGACCACCTTCAGCGATAAACGGTTTAATCGCGAATATGTTGTTTAAGCGGATTTTTGTCATTGTGGTTGATCAGTTATAATCCTGTGGGCTAGTGTGTCTGTGCACCAGAAGACTGCAGCACTTTTAATCCATGGGAACGTAAATTCGGATGAATATCAGCGACAAGTCCTCGTTCCGGTTGTCCTTCCATGTCTTCAAGAACATAAATGCATGAAGTTAAGAAGCTTAATTCAAATAATTTTCAGGCGTTTTGTTTGTCTACTTTAGATTTCTCTAATTTTTATACTTCTCTCCCTCAAAATTTAATTAGAGACAAGCTAACCATTGAAAAAAACAACGTTTTCTAGAGTAAATAAAACCTTTATTGCCTGTAATGAACATTTTTTACAGATGGTTCTTATGATAATTATACTTTATGGACCTGACAAGTCCTTATATAGGCGCTCACATTTTTATTGGATAATATTTATGTGAGATTTGGTATTTCTAATTATAAACAAGTAATATGCATTCCAATTGGTTCTTTTTTGTGCATCGCTTACTGGTGATCTTTTTTATACTTTTTTGAAAGAAATTTTATGTATTCTCTTTCTACAGAGCATAAGGATGACACTATTTCAGTCTTTAACAACTCCTCGAGGTGATTTGTTGAATAAAGATAATAACCATTGTCCATCTCTGGTAAATAAAATTTATCCTAATGAACTACAACTTAATAAGGCAAACACTTCAGATAAGCAAGCAAACTTTCTTGGTCTTAATCTTTTATTCAAGATGGATACGTGACTTCTAAAATATATTACGGGGTTTGTTCGCTTTTCTAGAGCCTACAATGATGTTTATGATTTTAATGAACGTAATCTTTGCATAACAGAAAAATCCTTTAAAACACATTTATCGATGTCTCAAATTAAGGAAAACCTTTTGAAAATTTAATTGCTGATACCCATATTTAATTCAAAAATATACAGGCGCAGTTTAAAATCACTATTTGTAAAGGTATTTCACAGCCAGATTTAATTAGTTAACATAAGAAAATAAAAGACACTGTTAATTTCTTCCTGTTATTCGTAAAAACCGTCTGTAATTTCAAAAAGAAAGGTTACAAACATTGAATTCTGCTGCGCTCTGCAGGCCTGGTGATTAACTAGTTATCTACAGTTGATCATTATGTTAACCCTTTTGGTTGCACGATGGTAGCAGGGGTTTAACAGTTTATGAAGGTTTATAGGGAAAATCTAGAAGCTCGATTTGTTTCTTATATCGCTGTCATCGTGTTCTTGCCGAGTTACTCCAGGTACTCTGGTCTCGGTAAGATCATTAAGTACCGCACCTTTGGCTTTTCAATGCTATAAGCTTCTTGTGTAATATAAGTTTGTGTGCTTTTGCATGCAGCATTGTTGAGCTGATGAGTGGGTTTAAGTAATCTATCTCTGATTACTGCCAACTCATCTTTAGTGTTTAGTGTTACTGGCAGGAGGTTATTTCACCAAGACAACTTGAGAACCTGTCGGGGTTAGTGTGAGGTTGGTGCACCCTAGAACCTGGTTTAAAACCCCAGTGGCAAATTGTTTGACCGTTGCAAGGCGGTAACGCCTCGGGTTTTCACTTTCGTTAATTGTTTGTGGCGTCCATATTGAAACTGATTACTGAAATATAATGCTCTCTTCTCTTCTCTACTTTCTGGCTGTGTTTGCTGGATGTGGCCATTCCAGATATGCATATTTCACTTTTTTCTTTGAAGACGATGTGCATGGAGCTTTCAATACGGTAATGAAAGTTTTATAAAGACCGCTCGGGATGAATTTAAATGTGCACGGTTTTGAGTTGACTTGACAGTAATCATCATTTTCCTCTAGCTTAAGGTATTAATCGCTTTGTCATAGACAATTAAATATCAAAATCTCTTAAACGGCACAGTGCAGTTCCATCAAACTTTTGCACAAATAAAGGCTATAAGTGAATGATTGTTTTACAAACGTTAAAGAATATAGAACAGTAATGAAAAACAGACCTAAAAATCCGTAAAATTTGCAATTTATCAAAAAAATGAAGCAACACAAAACAACAACTCTAATTCCAACATGAGTGAAATGATACTGACAACATTATCTAAGGTCTTTGAAAAGAACTTTCAATTATAAGGAGAGAAATCAACATTTTTATTTTTTGTCATCCATTTTCGCGACCAGGAAATTTAAGGTCATCACACTTTTACAAATAACTCTCATTGTAAGACCAAATACTTTAGATATTGTTGTCAGTAACCCATTACTCATGAAGACATATTACTTGGTGTTA
Organism: Corbicula japonica; assembly: GCA_038501625.1. NCBI lineage: Eukaryota > Metazoa > Mollusca > Bivalvia > Venerida > Cyrenidae > Corbicula > Corbicula japonica. The sequence goes on from JAZAYU010000003.1 coordinate 16,142,899, forward strand.
AGTTTTGCTTCGTTTTTGTGATAAATTGCAAATAGAATTTTAAGGATTGTTCAGGTCTTACTATTTTTCTTTACTGTTCTAAATTTTTTAAGCTTATGTAAATTGAACATATATTAATAACGTTGGTTTATACAAAGTTATTTTTGAGCTGCATTTTGCCGTTAGAGAGATTTTGATATTTTTCTTTTTTTGTCTATGACAAAATCACGAGGAACGGAGCAAAACCTTTATGAAAACGAGGTTGCAGTATATTGTTTGCGATACTTAAAATTAAACGAGCTTGCAATAATATTGTTTGCTATACTTCAAATAAAACGAGCTTGCAATATATTGTTTGCGATACTTCAAATAAAACGAGCATGCAATATATTGTTTGAGATACTTCAAATAAAACGAGCTTGCAATAATATTTTTTGCTTTACTTCAAATAAAACGAGCTTGCAATATATTGTTTGCGATACTTCAAATAAAACGAGCATGCAATATATTGTTTGCGATACTTCAAATAAAACGAGCTTGCAATAATATATTGTTTACAATACTTGAAATAAAACGAGCTTTCAACTTAGTGTTTGCTATATTTCAAGTAATTCATTTATTTAAGATTGATGTTTACTTTATATGGTATGACAGCAAAGTCGATCCGTCTAATAATGTCATAACAGCCTTTGTTTTTGGACCTCGGATAGCCAATCAATACAGAGGGATAGTCTTAAAAAACTGATTGCCGCACATTTACTTAACAAACTAAGAGGTTTTATCAGAAAATGTGTTTCTTTTACAACGGTAAGTAATCAGAATTCATCAGCAAAGTAAAAATAAACTAGAGTTTTTATCAGTCAAAGAGTTTACTTTATTTCAAAATCGATTTCAAATTCAATGTATGTAATTTTTCTTTGTCTATCTCTTTACTGTTATGCAACAAACATAGCTTTTACAGTATCACAGTTGTTTTTATAACTCTCTCAGCTGTGTTTGCCGTGCGATAATGAAAGCCTTACGGGAGATCTTCGCTCAAGACTATGCGCCTGTGCCCATGAGTTATGAAATACCACAGAACATATATATTGTAGACTGAAATAAGTGCTTTTAATGCAAAAATAGAAGATTAATTGAATACATTATTTTTAGTTATGTTACCAGATTTTTGACAATGGAAATGGAGTATCCCTTTTTAAATAAAGGAATAGTACAGGAATTTTCCGTGGTGATATTTTTACCATTGCGTTCTTATGATTGCATAGCATTGTTCCTGCTGTTTTATGTTTCAGCTGTTTCCATGTTATTGCCAGTTCTGTGGAGAACACCGTTGTTTGACAAATTGATCCTTTCACTTTTTGTGCAATGTTAACCAAGAATGAGGAAAGAAATGCATTATCTCGAAAAGATGATTTATTTAAACTCATTTAGCTTTTAACGTGGAATTTCTTTAAAACGCCGAAGTAAATTATACAGTAAGAATGTCTTAATGAAAAATAATATAGTCTGTAAAATAAGCTAAGTGAATTTTCTTAGTTTGGGTGAATACATTTTTTTAAATAAATTATAAAATAAAAATTAATCATTATGTTAATATTTTTCCCTCTAAGTGATTTAATTTTTGCGTTTGAATTTGGATCGTCTTCCGTCAAAAGCACAAATGCAGATAAAATGGCATGTTTTTATTTCATAGTTTATGAATTTTTTAAGCAACAACGAACAATCGCTCTGTCAATTAAGTCATTGTTAAGGAGGTTGTCGTATAGATTTCATGATATATACATGTATTTTTTCTTCCTTTCATTTATTTCCATAGATGTAAAAATAAACAAGAAGCCGTCGAAGACGGGTGATGCTCCCCGAATGGGTGCTTTGTCACAAAAACAGTTAGTTGAAAAACGATTGAGGTGAATTTTGAAAAAAGTGTAGTGCTATATAATCATACAATTTTAAAATCCAGCTATAAATAACCAAGTTATGGACCTGACATAATTGAGTTTCAAGTTCATGCTGTGACCTTGACCTTCAAGGAAGCTACCCAAATGTTGTGTGACATGTCGCGTCGATATGGTGATCATTTCTGTGAAATACTTTTTAAATCCAACTAAAAATAAAGGAGGTTTAGACATGAAACGATTTTGCTTCAAGATTATGCTGTGGCCTTGACATTCAAGGCAGCGTCCCAAATGTTGCACGCGACACGTCGTCTCACTATGGTGATCATTTCTGTAAACTAATTTTAAAATCCGACTTCAAATAAAAAAGTTATGGGCCGGGCACGATTTTGCTGAAAGGTCAAGCTGTGACCTAGTCCTTCAAGGTAGCGACCCAAATTTTCCGCGTGACACGTCGTCTCACTATGGTGATCATTTCTGTAAAATAATTTTAAAATCCAACATCAAATAAAAAAGTTATGGGCCGGACACGAATCGGGACGTACTGACGGACGACGGACGGACGGACAACCCGGCGACTATATGCTCCCCCGAATTTCTTCAGGGAGCATAAAAATAATTAACCTTAACAGGTTTTGTATTGAATTCATTTGCCTGTATTACAGTCAGACCAATCGGTTTTTTGAACGATTCATTCTCATCGAAATAACTGATTGATCACTGAAATCACGAGCTGAGCAATACGGCACTGTGGCCATCTAATATCTACGATTATACAATAACATTTATTGCGTGAACTGTTATATTTCGCTAAATATTAGCTTACTACTAGAAAACCGTCAATATTTATATATATAAATGGGAATTTTAGTAATTATAATTATAAGCTATACTCATATTTGCTCAGAGGATAGACGTTCTGACATAAAATAAATTGTTAGTTTCTTCTTTATAAATAGCCACATTCACGTCATTGTCTGTGTTTTTATTAGTTTGCGCGCCTAGAGTGCACTTACAATATTTATTTTGTTTTTACTTAGTAATTTCACCATTTCAGGAGAATGTTGATATTTTCATCGTTGCAAGATGTAATTGATAAGAGAAGTGTTTAAAAAAAACTATAACAGTTAACTTAAAGTTTATAACGACGCCTACCGTCAAAAGTACTTGAACGTTGCTGGTATCTTCTAATGAAAGTGCCTCTATCTGGGAGCGAACCCGCACCGTCACGGCGACAGCGCCTAGCCCTGCAATTCAACTGAGCTAGGCGGGACAACCCCCAAAAAGGTTGATCGGATAGCCCTGATATACGTAGCAATCACTGCATGACATCGGTAACGGGTTACTTTACTGATAACAGTACTGACTATATGTACGGGGAGACTTTTTACGGCCGCCACACTGCACAAATAGCGCAACTTTGAATTTCTAAAAACAAAACAGAAACAGTTTAGTTTGATGAATACGGAGAACACCCCCCCCCCCACCTTTTAAAACCACCTCTGGCACTGGACTAAAGTGGGCTTAATATTGAACTGGTCTTATCTCGGTGGCAGAAAGTTTTGCAAAACTGTTAAAAGGGAGATTAAAATAGTGGTATTATTATCGGTTTAATTTTAATATCAAAGTGGTCTTTATGGTACACTTAATGAATGTTCTAACTAGATGTGTTTTTTATTGAAAAACGCATGTCTCCCCCCTGCGCCCTGGCCCCTGTGACCTTGACCTTAGACCTACTGACCCCCAAATCAATAGGGTTCTTTTACTCAATAAGGGCTATCACACTATGAAGTTTGAATGCTCTGGGTCAAACGGTACTGAGTAATTGAGCGGAAACGGTTTTCACTCTTCGGGCCCTAGTGACCTTGACCTTTAACCTACTGACCCCAAAATCAATAGGAGTCCTCTACTCAATAAGGACATCCATCGTATAAAGTTTGAAGGCTCTGGGAAATAGAACTCCTCTTATTGAGCGGAAACGGTTTTCACTCTTCAGGCCCCTGTGGTCTTGATCTTTGACCTACTCAATAAGGGCTATCACCCAATGAAATTTGAATGCTCTGGGTCAAAGGGTACTCGAGTTATTGCGCGGAAACGGTTTTCACTCTTCGGGCCCCTGTGACCTTGACCTTTGACCAACTGACCCCAAAATCAATAGGGTTCTTCTACTCAATAAGGGCCATCACCGTGTGAAGTTTGAATGCTGTGGGTCAAACGGTACTCCAGTTATTGAGCGGAAACGAAGTGTGACCGACGGACAGACGGACAGGGCAAAATAATATGTCTCCCCCAGAGGTGGGGGAGACATAATTACAATGATCGTATTTTGTTTAATTTCTCAGCGTGGATTCGAAATACACTCTTCAAACTTCGAACAAAATATGATACATCATTTTCACACGTTTTATGAAATAATCATAAATAGCCTATATAAGCTTAGTAACCCTTAACAATAAAGATAGGGGAAAACTAGTCACAAAATTTTCAGTAGCGGGTATAGTCTCTGTTAACGAAAATTCATGTCTCCTTATCTAAATGTGGATCTTTACGATATTTTTAACAAATCTATGCAACTATGCAATAATGCAATTGCTAAGCTCATATACGATGTTTCAGCAGTATTAGTCGGTTCCAGTATATCCTCCTATTTTACAAAGACAATTTTTGTGTTGATATGATCACTTGTTCGGGTAAGTGTAAAGTTGTTGCACCCTAGAACCTAATTTTAAACCCATATTGGTTTTGCCACTGACCTTTCGAAGGCGGTAACCCCAAGGGTTCTCTTCTTCGTTAATTGTTTTAGCGCCTTATTTGAGTTTTACATACTGATAAAAACATGCTCTCTTTTTCTCTCTTCTTTTTCGCTTAGTGGTAAGGCTGTGAGTGTGGCATTCCAGATATGCAATATCGCTTTTTTACAAAAGCTAAAGTCGATTTTGTGACTTTTGCTTTTAGACTCACTTCGATAAAATGTCCTTGGTTTATGAACCAACAGGGTGATTTTAATAGCATTTTCATGAAAAGACTTAAAAATAATGCATCTTTATGGTTTTCAAATTTGAACAACGAACTCAAATTACAAGCGGAAAATGAAATATTGTCGCATTTTTAATTTTCAAAATTTCCATTAAAGTAACAGCATTCGAAAGTTTAATGATAAGTTACAATTTATAGCTAAACCAAATAAATGTTGCATTCAAAGCTTCCAATTCACCTATTTCAATATCACAGTAGCGTCGTGTAACATAAGAGTTCTGAAAAATCCACGCTGGAACCAATGATTGAACCATGGGACACTCGCATGCCAGTACGACGCTGTACCACGTCGCTATAAAAGCTAGCTCCAGAGATTGTTCAAGTGTGGTACTAACTCATTTAAGTAACAGCATTCGCTAGTTTGATGATAAGTTACAATTTATAGCTAAACCAAATAAATGTTGCATTCAAAGCTTCCAATACACCTATTTCAATATTACAGTAGCGTTGTGTAACAAGAGTTCTGAAAATTCCACACCGGAACCAATAATTGAACCATGCGACACCTCGCATGCCAGTCCGACGCTCTACCACGCCGCCATAAACGCTTGCTCTTTGGCGAGATAGTACAAGTGCGGTACTAACTCAACCATTGCCGGGTTACCGTTGTCTGTACTGTCTAGCGGCTATGGAAAGTCTTCCAGTACATTCAATCAGTGCAGTTATCATTTACTTTCATAAAGATCATTGAGCGCGACACCAATGTATGTTTATTGTAATGTAAAATTAATTGTTCTGTGATGTGCAGCATTATATTCTCAGATCCACCATAAAAAAATCTATTTTATTCAGTTCTGCCCATTGTTTTCTCGTTTTCTCCTTTTTCTAGGAACAATACCATCGGAATGGATCAAAATATTACGATTTGCTGGTGAAAATATTGAGTTGGAAATGCATAGAACTGCCAACGCCGCCTAGCATCGCGTTGAGCGCAACTCAATATTTACACAAGTATACAGTATCAATATCAAACTTTGCTTTGCATTTGCGGTGAACATGGATCCTTCATTGTGGTATTTTCAGAATAAGACCATTACATGGTGATTCCAAAAATAGGTTATTAACATGTACAGATTACAAACTTGAAAAAAGAGAATTTGAACAGACCTTTAATCTAAATCTTTATTAACAAATGAATTTAAAACCTTTAAAATGACTTTTATTTTTGGAACGTCCCTTTAAAAGAAACAATATACAGTGTTTTGTTTCAGTTTCAAAAATACAAACACGCAAGATTTTTAGAATTTTTTTTGTTAATTTCTTGAATTTTAAGCAGTTTATTGTGTTCAGTTTAATTTTGATTTACCACCTTCTTTCTATTAAGATTTATATTGTCATTCCGATGGGCGTAACAAACCAGTACACGGCAAACTTGTAATCGTCGATTTACGCATTTCAGAAAGTATGCGTCCAGAAAAACTTAAAGTTACCTAACAGTATGAATACAAAAAAAATGATCTAAAGATGGATAAGTATGCTGACGACGCAAATATACCCTAGGCAAACTCAATAATAAAACAATAATCATGTAGTTTTTTCATTAATAGCAAAATTAAGAATAATAACTCAACTTATCAAATTATAAAATGTTAAATAATTTACTAAAACACCTAGGCTTTCATAATGACAAATGTCTTACATGGTTTAGAAAATTTTATCACAATTACAAGTCATGTATATTTACTTAAACAAGTATCATTCTTTCTCAACATGGAGATGAAACAATTCTTTTACAGTGATTTAGTGTACTAACCTCTTATACTTGCACAATCTGTTGTTATTTGATGAAATTTTATGTGAAACATGCAACTTACATGCGTCAAATTTTGTTTGCAGTTCCCTTTTCATCTTTTATTTTGAATGCGTTTCTTTTGACATATTTAGAAGTTGAACTTGTAGTACTGAATTTTGTTAATTTAAAATTTAAGAATCCTTGTGCAAAATAATGAGTTGCCGATTGTAATGACTGAATAGTTTTCATAACGGGCAATTAACTTTTGACTGACAGATTAGTTATTTCTGATTTAACGAGTTGCAATCAGTTTAAAAGGAAATGCTCTAGGTTTAAACTAGTATCCTCCATTTTAGATTATATTTGCCGATAAGACAAACGAAAAAATTATTATATATTTTTCAAATAATTTCCCTTTGAAATATAAATTGCAACTGTCTTTTTTATACTTTGAGAGTATTTTTAAGAATAAACTGCTACCGCTTATATTATCATCTATCCTGTTTAATATGTGTTTTATAGTATTTTATTGTGCCATCGAGTGTCTCCTATTGTGCAATGGTCAAATCCCTCCATTTTCACTGCGGTATAATTAACATCTTTCTACCAGAGGCCTTGTTGAGTTGGCATAAATATTCAAACGAAAGATTATGTCTAACTGAAAGTGCCTACCTTGAGAATTTCAAATAGCGTATACCTGTTTCCTTGTCAAACTTGTTTATGTTTTAAGCATTGCGGACGGTTAATTTAGTTTTCAAATCTGTGTATGACAGAAGTATTGATTCGGTTGATCTCCGTCTTAAGTACACCTCTGTTTGCATAACGGGCAGATCTGACACCCGACGTCATCTATCGACCAGCTACAGAAACAGCCGCAGCTGGTGTACGGAGTGGAGTAATAATAATTATCTTTTACAGAGTAAGTCAGTGTGCAAGCATTTGTTCTATTGAAGATTAACACTTTATTCAATTTAACTATTCTCTAGTTCCGTGAAATTCTTGTCTTTTTTAAGAAACAATTCATTTTTATGAATGTATTTGCTACATTTCTCTTCCAACAGGCTGTGTGGCCTTATCTGATATGCATATAAAACCATTTCAACAAGATGCTCTCACGTTGCTTCAAGATTTGTTCACAGTTTACTCACAGTTTTCTTTTCTTTTTTTCGTATGTAATTATTTTGTTGTGCAATAAACTTGATATTTTGAAGTGCAAAATATACCTAACAATCATTTAAAAAAATCATGTGCAGATGAAGGACTCTTGAAAGATAATTATTTCGTTGAAGTTTGCCCAAAATTAATATCGAAACCTCACGTGCAAATTAATATTGTCATCAGAAAGGTAATATATCTGACCTTAAAGTGAATTTCTACATCTGCCAAAAACTGATATATCATATTTTTTTATGTTCACTATTGTAGTTCTAATAAGTTTCTTGGAATAATTGAAGTTTGGTTATTTGCTTGATTCTTTATGAAGGGTTGTAAATCAAATTTTAGATTAAAAGTTGAATTGAATACATATGTAAATTATCTTTTATTAATGGACTATAATCAATATCAAGTCGTTTGCATCATTTGGCTTTTCTGATCATGTTGTTCACATCGTAATTGCAAATGAGATTTTTTATGCATAATTTCATTAAAAAGTGAAATATGCATATCAGGAATGGAATTGCCACATCCAGGAGACGTTTTACTTATAATTCATAAATAAGTGTCCGATACTTCTTAAAGCTAATAAACAAATACTAAGAGAAAAACATATTCATTAATTGTCGGTTTAATTTAAAATAAAATGGTTTAATCGATGAGGAAAACTTTTACCGATATTTGGTGGCTATTAAATAACGTTATCGTGAAGAAGTATTGTGTTATTTTCAATATATGTTTTATGAAATTGTCTCTTAAAGACCATCGAATTAATTTAAATTCACAGTAGCGCTATTTATGCAGTGTGGCGGCCGTAAAAAGTCTCCCCGTATAGTCAGTACTGTTATCAGTAAAATAACCCGTTATTGATGTCATGCAGTGATGGTTAACGTATACCAGAGCTATCCGATCAACCTTTTTTTTTGGGGGGGGGGGATGTTGTCCCGGCTAGCTCAATTGGTTGCGTTGTCGGAATAGCAGGGCTAGGCGCTATCGTCTTGAAGGTGTTGTTTCGCTCCCAGCTGGAGGCAATATCATTTGAATTCACAGTTACGCTTTGTGAGAAGTGTGGCGGCCTCAAAAAGTGCCCTCTTACATATAGTCAGTACTGTTATCAGTAAAATAACCCGTTACCGATGTCATGCAGTGATGGTAACGTATATAAGGGCTATCAGATCAACCCATTTTGGCGTTGTTCTGGCTAGCTCAGTTTGTTGCGTTGTCGGAATTGCAGGGCTATGCGCTGTCGCCGTGACGTTGCGGGTTTGCTCCCAGCTAGACACAATATCATTTTCAATAAATGGACAAAAAAGTTGATAAAGACACAAAGACTTTAATACAAAAGTAAAATAAGTCAGAAGGTTCCTGAATGCGGTCTGTTCTTGGTCGTTTGTTGGAATATCTTATAGCAGTAAATTTAAGAATTCAGAAGAAACAGCAGAAAAAATGATAATAAAGTAAAAGAAGAATGATATAGTATGTTTCTTTCAGTAGGAGGAAAACATAATAATCATAAAAATTAATGATAATACTGTAATGTAATCTGGGACGCAAAACGCACTTCTTATTCTTATATACCTTTAATTTATGTTACAAACTTATATATGCGCCGACAGAATTCAACAAGAGTAAGAACTCATACAATTATCCAAAAAGCTTAACGATCACTTTCTAAAGTAATTGCTTAGATTTGCCTCTAGAAGCTTCGCCATTCTCTTATATCAGAAAATAAGCAATTACATTAACTTGAACATATTCCTTTGATACTTTTATTAAGACTTTGATAGAATACTTTTTAATACCCTCATTCGCTACTAGATCTTAGTGGTTGTTTTTGTTTTGGTTTGTTCAGTCAAATTACACAATATCTCCCAAATTGCATTTGTAAATTATCTATTTCACTACATGACACTCAAAATGACTTAATAATGAAACATATGAAAAATTCGAGGTTTGAAAGCAAGCGAACACGACAAATAGTAAAATATTGCAGGCTTTACTCTAATAAACAGAAAGCTTATCCGTTAATCAAAATCGATAGTCTCAAATATGTAATTAATTTACTAAACTGATTACAACAGTTAATAAATAAGATTACATAAAATGCAGTCAATACCAATTATTAGATTCTACAATCTCATTATTACACCTTTTCTGAACACATCCTTTTTATGAGTTTGTATATACCATTATAAAATTAAATGAACTTAAATCAGAGACAAAATCGATTCTTATAGTTTTGCAGATCTAGCCCATTTGTGGAATATAATGTTAAAGAGACCCCAGACTTATGGGTAAAACGGAAGTGAAACCGTAAGAAAATGTCCACCCAATATTTCACACAAAAGGAGACTTTAAATAAAATAAAGTGTAAAATTTAAACATATTCCTGCATTTAAATAACTGTAACCCCAAGGGTTCTCTTTTTCGGTAAATATTTGTGGCGTCTTATTTGAACTTGACATACTTATAACAAACATGCTCTCTTTTCCTCTCTTCTTTTTCGCTGCGTGGGGAGGCTGTGTTTTTTTAGTGTGGCAATTCCTGATATGCATATTTCATTTTTTTTAAAGAAAAGTTTGTAATATCTCAATATCAGAAAGAGCTTGTATAGAAAGTTAACTGCATATTGATCATAGACAAAATTAGCCAACCATTACCCTGCTTACAGCATTTACTGGCTTCTGATGTAAATGCACATCGACAACCACTCCTTGGTTATTAGTTGCGATCGCAGCTTTGGAGTAAATTAGCATTCTTCATTAACACCATAAAATTAAGCAAGATAATAGCGTATGGCTTGATGATTTATCAATCTTCAGATCTTGGACCCATTTCTGTCGTTGATTTATTACTCGGTTTGGCAGAGCTGCAATCAGATATTTTATAATTCATGTGACAATTTGGAACAAATTGTAAAAATATCATTTGCGGCGTACATATTTTGTTCATTAGGTGAAAGACATATAAAAAGTCTCTTCTGTATAAAGTTGCCAATCATTTCTAGTACCATTTGAGAAGGGATTAACTAGCATACTTTTTAAGCGAAGTGTTTGTACTGTCTATTTCTTGTAACAAAAGTTGGTGTCATGTATCAATTTATCAAGATCTGACATCTTGAAACTGATGCACTGTTGTTTTTTAAACTCCTTTGTGAACTTTAAAACTGTTTTACAAAAGCCATCATATAATCAGCACCAATTTACTTTGAATGAGAGTATCCAAACATAAAATTGTGTAAATTAAGTGAAAGCATGTCTTTACTTTTCCCTTTCAGGAAATACAAGCCATCTTATACCTCTAAAATGCAATCCGTTTAGAGCCAGACATTGTCTCACAAGCCCAAGTAAGAACATCCGGTTATGTATCTATAGGTAATTAGCCTGGTTTATAGTTTTTAATATGTGTTTAAGTTTCATCCTTTGCTTTATAAACATAAACGAATGAGATAAATTACTTGTTGATACTTCATAATTCATTTATATAAACCTAATTTTATTATTCTATTGGTTGGAGGTAGATTAATTTAGACTGGAGAACATATACGTACGTTAAGTGCGAATTTTAACCTTAGTTTCCCACGCAGTTATTATAAATATCCTATTCTCCATACTTGTCCACATTTGTCTATCATTGGACAACTAAGTAACCACTAAATAATTCACAGATGCGAATGTCAGTTTCAGCCCACACTTTTATTACATTAAGCTTTTAGAACTAGCCAGATTTAGCCGATTGTTTAATAAGCCCAAGAAGTTAGGTGGCATTTATCACGATTTCCTTCACCTATTTCTGCAATAACTTTGACCTAACGTAAGATATAAAAGAAACACATTAGAATCTAATATACTCGTATAGATAAATACAATATTCCCTCTTACCGTTTGAAGACAACTTTATGTCTTCAGTTGTTCATCATATATATTCTTCCCCATGTTCTTCTATGACATTGCATTGCGTTCCCATGGAATCAACTTCGATGGTTGTTAAAGTTTTAACATATATGTTACTTCTTAAATCATTTAATCATTACATATTTTATGAATGATTAATCTCCCATTAAAGGGATTTTAATAATGTTGCCACATTATTTTCTAATCACTGATAAACTTTCTTTTATATTATTTTTATAACCTCGCACCTACTGACATCTCACATGATTCATCTTGCTTCTAGAGTTTATTTAATTATGAGGGAGTTAATTTGTAAATAACATATAAGCCTGTTTTACATTAAACTATTACGAAGCGTGGTATCCGGATTCCTATTTTCTATACTAAAACCAATACCAGTTATTTCATGTATTTGATAACTACAATCTCTGTTCACCATTTATTTCCTATTCAAACAGCAAAATATTTAACCTTTTAAACACACATTATATTCAGTTTTTTAAATTCATTTCGTAAATGAAAAGATAAATAAAAATGTAAAGCATATTTTCGTATTCTTTTCTTCTTTATGGGAAATAATGTCAGGAAAGCAATGTCAGGTTTCACTGGTTTCTAGGAGACCAAATCAGCCAATTACTGGAAAAGATTTACAATCACTTTCTAGAGTAATTGAATAGATTTCTAACAACAACGCCATTGTCTTGGGTTATAATTTAAACAATTAGCCATAATAGAAACACTTTCTCTTGATACTTCTGACAATTCTTCTAAGAGTTTAAAGCCAGAGAATTGTATATTCGTCTAAAACTTTGTAAATTCCTAACTTTCAGTGAAATCGATCACCCTCGAGACATGTATTCATAGCCGTTGTTTTCTTTATCTATGACAATAATTGATACACATTTAATAAAATATTACAGCATATAGTGGGCAGCATGTGTTTTGTGAAATTAATGGAAAATAATAAATTATCGCAATATACGTAACTGAAACATGAGCAATTAAAATTCTTATGTTTTAATGCTCGTAAATGATATAAAATATAGAATTAATTAACGATAACCTACTGGGTGGGTCACCGGCCGATATCATAGATACGTGAGTTCACTTCTTTTTAAGGGATAATTGGAGATACATTGATACAAAAATGATGATTTGGGGGAAAATTGTCGAACTAGTGTAACAAGATGTTTATAATTTTTGGTATGACTGCGATAAACAGAAGCAATTCTACCTAGTATGTATCTCATCAATGCAGAAATAGGATTGATGGTAGTTCAGATGAGATTTCAAATAACCAAATTTTAAAATGATATCATGTGCAATAGAATGTTCTTTTATGTGTCTACTTTAAGCCTCTCACATAACATAAACACAAAACCAATATGACCCGTTTCATGGGCAATGACATGTCAAACCCATCCAGCTAAAAATCAATCCCATACAAATTAGAACACTTCATACAACTTCAGATTTTCTCATTGAGTAAATTTCGTTTCCAAGACCTATTTAATTCTTTTCATCGAATTTGGGGAAATTTCCAATTCCATTAAGCTATTATATCAGGTTTTATGCAATTGGTTGTGACACAAAATTAGCTATTAATCCAAACTTTTTGTCGTTAAAGGAAATAAGGCCAATTTCTAATCGTATCATTTAACAGACTCATTCCGAATAGCATGTATGACAATCACACAGAATGATGATGAGCGTGGATGATCTAATTTGGGAAATAAGTTTTTAGTTTCTCAGACAGTTAAATCCACAAACACAGTCAATGCCTAGAAATAGAATATCGAATGAATATAACACATATTAAGAGGTCGCAAACATTGCAAATGGCGAAAACAGGCTAAAATTTCAAAAATGAATTTTGGGGAAAATACTTATTGCCACCTAGATTTTAGTAAAGAAATTCATGGACAATATACCAAAGCAACTAAAACCTGAAATAAGTATATGCTGGTCCACAATGTTTAGTGCCAATTCGTCAAAATAATGTTAGGGTTTTCAAGAAATTCAAGGAAAACTTGCTTCCTGGTCAAACTGAAAGCTGAGTTCTCATGCAAACGGTTTTTCTTTTGTTTTAGTATGTGCTTGGTAATAAGAACATGAATTAGACTAAATTGAGCTTGCAAAAATTTACTACATCCTTAGCTCAATACATTTCTTTACTAAAATCTAGGTGGCAATTAGTATTTTCCCCAAAATTCATTTTTGTAATTTTAGCCCGTTTTCCCCATTAGCAATGTTTGCGACCCCTTAACCGGTATCTGAGATTCTAAGAAGAGGGCAAATATAAAGTGTAAAATGGCAAACGTGATACAGGAATAACAGATAAATACACACCCGACAACTGGCAGATCCAAGAGCGAACGGTAGATGCAGGAGCGAACGACAAATCCAGGAGCAGACACTGTAAGTGTTTGCATATTTGACAGCGGTATAAGTAATTTTCATTTTCGCTAGTTTTATTAACTCTTTGGAAAAAATATCGACTGACTTTAAAAGCCCACATGAATTATGCACATATCCGTTGATTCATGGAGTAGTAAAAGCGATTATAAACCTTTTATCGCGATTTAAATACGGAATTTTGTGGTAAAATCTTGTTCTATATTTTATAACAAAATGCTCCGTAAACCTGCATGTTTCTGTAAGCTCTGTTGGAAAATTAAATCCTTCCCCTGGCAACCTGTGAAATATTAGCACAGATAGGCGTTTTTATTTTATAGATTTTAGTAAGTAGAGCTGGGGTTTAGAAATGGGCAGCTCCAAAGGGCAGAGATGGAACTTTTCGGTAGGGACCAGAAGCAGATACAATTGAGTACTGCAGATCATTTTATGTATTCACTTAACACTTGTTTACGTCATCTATAACGATAGTTTGTTGACATACGAGTACAGTGATAGTATTGTCCGTCCGTATGTCTGTACATGATATAAATCATACCGAGATAATTTCTACAGGAGTTTTGCAAGCTTGTGATGCATGAACTATCATTAGTCATATAACACGCCAAAAAGAATGATAAAAATAATTATGCCTTGCAAGATAACTTCGCAAAGAAGTTCAAAGACAGAAGGTTGCTTGTTGCAAGCAAGTTGAGGCAAGACATCATAACTCAATGAAAACAAGAAGCAAACGGGAATAATTAAAACACTAAAGATAAGTTTCAACAAGAAATCTACAAAAAGATTGCTAAACATGTCCACGTCCTGAAAAGTATCAATTCTGCAGTTGATGCTGATGATTCGGTAGATATACAGGAATGGAATCTGTCGAATGACGTATTCTCCAGCTTTCGCGTATTGTTACATGTATGAGCAACCGCTACTGTAAAAAAGTGACCATCATTTTCCTCAAAACAGCTTACACAGCCAAACCAGCAACGAGAAATAAACAAGGAAATAAATTCTTTGTTGACGCAGTGATTAAATACAGAATTTCGACAAAGTGCAGCATGAAAATAGAAAAACTCGTCACCTATCGTTGAATTTAACTCAAATTTGAGTCGGAATGTTCGTCATAACTCAACACTATTTTGATATATTAGCATCATAATATATCACCTTCCCGTTTTCCGGTAAAAATGCTTGAAATTTTAATAAAAACGAGTCAAAGTTGACCACTCACTTTTTCTGATCAAAATAAACATTGACAGTACCGTTACAAGAGCTTTGCAGAACATTTTTCTCGCTTCATCAGGAGTGACGGTTGTGTGCGAATCCCTCCCGTGTAAAGGTTTTGGTTTTTAACTAGACTGTATTTTGCGAAATCTAAACCTAAGGGAAATAAAGTGAATTGCACAGTTAACCTCAAAAATGGCGTTATTTTTTATTTTGTTTTGCAGTTGATATAACAAATATGTGTTATTTTTCTTATTTTAACAGATAAGCAGCCGATCAAATGTTGTGACAACACATTTATGGAAAGAGAATCATATGACGCTCATTGTCGCAATACCCACGAACACAAAAATTGTTTGTGAGCAATGTGGGATAAAGTTTACGGCAGTATGCTATGAAGAGATACCTAACGTATCCAGGGAAAACGGATTCAATGTTCAATTGTGATGTATGAGATATAACCTTCAAAGGCGAGATGAGCTAGAAGACCACAAGAAAGGTGTTCACGAAAAAAGAAATGCTTATCTTTTAAAATACACTAGGAACGCAGGTCTCTACAGACACAAGGTTACTTTACACAAGTGACTTCATAACAACTTACATTAGTATTCGTCTAAAGAAGATATTTATAACCACATAAAAGGTTTATAACTGTTTGTTCATTCTACTGTGTTATTTTTACAGAACATGAAGATGATATACGTAGATGACAACGCATTGAATACCTACGCTATCTCGTCCACCACCTGCTCCAAGAAGAAACAGCGTTTTGGGATGCCACTTAAAGAAATTTCCATGAACATAACTTAAAGGAAAGCTAGCTGATTTGAGGGCATGCTTTGTGGTACGTTGTCTTCTTGGTTAAAGATGGCCCAACTCGCTCCAGAAGCTCGTAGAACATCTCCGGCTTGAAGTCTGACGATTACTCCGTCTCAAGCTCCATCATAAGAGTTTCGTACTGACGAAACGGTGCTCTTCTCAACATTCAATCTCGGACCCACTTCTTCGTCTTGGGGCTCTTTGTCGCTCTCGTTCAGCTTCTTCCGACAACGCCGCCAACATAATGTCATGTTGAAGCCAGGCTTGTGCGAGTTGTTGCTGCATCATTGCCAATCACAGGTGTCAGTGCCAAAGGCATTGTGGTTGATTGACCATGCTAGGTAGGGTGGTACTTTTATACTTCTTGTTCGAAAGAATCTCCATCGGCCACGGGACTCCGGCCGACCATCGCCCGGGCGAAGAAACCATTCATAGTCTCGCTCGTGTCCATGTCACCGCCGTGCAATCAGACAAATGCGGTTCACAGTTAACAGGGTTTATAGTAAAGGACGCACAGCTAAAATTTCCTATTTAAAACCTTTATTGAGTAGTAAGTTAATAAACAAAGTTACTAACATGTTGAAACCGATTTTGGTGTTTTAAAAACAATCACTACAACTGGCCAAAACAATTTTGCTAAAATAAGATTACAAGTCGAAATTAACTAACCAATCAAAGATTTTATAATGTGTATATAGAGTCATTCTCTATATTGAAATTCTTTCTATTTTTAGAAAAAATGTGAATATTGATAAGGATCAATGAAGTTTACCACTGAGTAGAAAGTACACAAATATTTCTAAAACGGTATTTTTATTGGAAAAGTCTAGGTGTTCTCTCAGTTCCAGTGTATCTTCCAGTTTTATAAGCTAAGTTGTGTGATGAAGCAAATAGTCTGATAAAATTATCATTGTCTTCCAACCGGAGATAGTTTTCAAATTTAATGGAGATTTAATTATTTATATTATAATCAAGTTTTGACATGCTAGTTAGTGATAACATACGTTTGCCGTTGGAGTTTTCTTGTTTTCAACATAGGAAAGTAACTCATGTTAACATCAAATTTGTTCCACAAATTCTAGTTCATTTAATATTTGTTTCGCATGCTTGGCCCAGCTGTTATTGCTTGGCGCAGCTATAGTTTAATCACGCCGGGGGAACTCTGATATGGAACTCATCTTGCGCTTCCGATAAATTCGTATCAACCGCGTCGGGGTTCCATATCAGACGGAAAATAGACACCGAAAACAGGTAGGTGATCCTAAATTTCCATCGATCTCATTAATTAGGGACCATTTCCCGGAAAGACAAACTCGAATGTTATTCGACCCTCCTTTGAATCACGAACAAAATGATATTTGTCTCGTATTGATCAGTTCAACATCGACTGTAAAAAGATAATAAATATCGAGGATTGATCATAACTGTAGGCCGATCTTCGAACATTTTAAAAATATTACGTTGTTTACTCCTTTGTTAGGAAGTAGTATCGTGTGTATGCGTGAAATTGTATGATGCCTCCCATCACATGAAACTTCATTTGTCAGTAATTACGGTATGTATCCCAATAATCAGGGCTCGGATGATAACGCCAGTCTCAGATGATAATAGCGGCTCGAGTTGTGGATGACAGTGAGGAAAGCCTAAGTATTTTTACTGTTATCTTTTTCTTATGCCGATTTAAATCACGTTAGTGATTGCAATTGCTCTAGGCCAACATAAGCTATATAAAACTGCATTGGTTTTTGCAGACAGTCCCTACATCGTGGTTAAAACCACCGAAAAGGTGGAAAATTCGACCCATCGCTCAAAATTAAACAAGTTTCCATCTCTATTTAGGTAGTTGAGTGAAGAAAGCATAAATTTGATCCTTTACTGTCCCTCTGTTAATAAACAATCACAACATGGTAACACAGTTCGGTAAAAATGAATCTCAATCTTACTTTTTCTGAAGATGTCAAAACGAGATGGATAATCGTTGGCTTCAGTAAAATTTGATAAAAAGATAATAGGTGGCTGAAACTGAATAATGATCAGGCTTATAATTTTATCTTTAGGAAAAAGTATCAATACTTTATGTTTTTATCATTTCTCAACTGTGAAATGACGTTTTATGTTCGCCCTTTGTCCGCGCGCGTGTGTGTGTCAACAATGTCTTCAAACAACGACACCTCGTCTACTGGCAAAAAATTCACAAAAATGTTCTTTGATGAAGGAATTTACGCTTGTAAAAGTTCTTTCCTTGACAAATTGTGGTTTCTTTTGCAACCAATATAAATAACAGATTCAAAATAAAAAAAATCTATCGATTGAATGTGTAGATCCAGATCAGCTTGCACATCTGCACTGTTCGCTTTTTGACCAAAATGCGACCAGTGCAGATCAGGATCAGACGGCTCGGATGTGCCAGCTGATAGGGATCTACACTGGTCGCACATGCGTAAAAATGCGTATTTATGGAGAAAATGGTTAACCCAGCAATCATATTCATGATATTGACAGTGTTTGCCTATCCAGTTAAGGCTTATCTTTGAAATAAAGGGTTTAAGATGATGGGATTAAAACATACTGGAGTTGAACCCTTCCACACATTGAAATTAAGACCATTGAGTTTATGTGTATGAAATGAGCAAATTCCTTTTAAAAAGCCATATTTGATGATACCCTCTCTGTCTCTTGTCATCACTAGTTATTTTTTCCTTTATGCCATCTGATCAGGATCTACACCTTCACTTTTAGATTAATTATGTTCTTTTTGACCAATATGCAACCAGTTTCAGATCCAGATAAGACTGCACAGTTGTGCTGGCTGATCTGCTTCTACACTAATGGCACAATCAACGGAATTATATATGTAGTAAAGAATAGAATTATTTCAGAATTATACCTTTTCTTAAATTTATATTTTCAGATTCTCATTGGTCTTCGCTACTTGGCCAAAGGAGATTTTTTTCGGAGGGTAAGCAAATCAACAGTTTCCCTGGTCCTAAACAACTTCCTGGGTGCGATTAATGAGAATTTGAACAATATAAGGTATTGCCAATGTCATACATGTTCATTATATTTATTTTCGTTATTTTTTCATGTTCACACTCAGCTTAAGTAGGTCAAACCAAACACTTATTTTAACAGTTTATGAAATGTATTATTAAACCTTTTCCATAGTTTGCATTTTCATGAAATTATATGAACTCTTTACTTTGTTTACCACATAGGATATGGCTGTTATACCAAGAGAAAACAGTGTTAATCCAGATCAGCAGGTACATCGAATAACGATCATCTATGTTTACATTTGATTGATAAATTTAGGTTATTTCTGAACAAGAAGTGACCAACATAGATCCAGATCAGATGGCACGGATGTGCCACAGATCAGGATCTACGCTTTTGCATTCATTTCAGTTATTTTCAGTTATTTTTTAATATAAATTACAGATTCCCGATGACTAGACAAGAACAAGAGATGAACAGGGTGGAGTTCTTTAGGAAGTGCCGTATTCCTGGTGTGTTGGGTGCTATTGATGGAACCTTGATTCCAATAATAGCGCCAACACACCAGGAAGAAGCCTATCGGTGCAGGAAGGGCTTTCATGCCCTAAATGTACAGGCGGTTACAGATTGCAACCTGAAGTAAGTCTTACATTATTTTTTAACACTATTAACAATATGATGTTACTGATTCCAATTATTGTTGCTGTACTACTCATTTAAGTGTAACTGTTTACATTCAACGCAAAACTCGCCTGTTTAGTGCACTTGTGGACTTAACACTTCTTTGTCAGTATTGCATATCTCTTGAGTGACCAGTTTTGATCCAGATCAGCCGGCATAGCTGTTCAGGATCTATAATGTCAGTATTAGATTCATAACAGCATTCCTGTAAGATAAACTAACAGTGTACAGTCATATCAGACTACACTGAAGTACTGTCCTATATTTATTTACATCGGTCGAACATTAACCATTACTTAACATTGATTTTTTTGTCTACTTTAGGTTTATTGATCTTGTGGCGATCTTCAACAGCTCTGGCTTGAAGGTAAATTAGTTGAAATAGCTATACATATAGTTTTTTTTCAAATTATATGTACTTGTCATATTGAGACTAATAAATTGTGATATTTTGGTGTGCAATGATCATTCTAAATTTTGCACTTCATACCTCCAATTAGTAATGAAAATATGTATAGATTATAATATTTACATAACATACATAAGGTACAACAAATAATAATATAATATAAGTTTAAAGGTTTGATAATCAATTAAAATAATTTAAGTACATTTGAGCTTGTTAAGGTCAAAACATAATCACTAATAATTATATTTCAGACCTACTTAGAGGAGAACCCTGTGAGCCTACTACTTGGAGACAGTGGGTACGCTTTGAAGCGTTACCTACTGACTCCAAAACCTCAAGCTACAACAGCACAGGAGGAGCGTTATAATGCTGCTCACAAGACTGGCAGAGTGGTTGTGGAAAGAGCCTTTGGAGTTCTCAAGTCTAGGTTTCGGTATGATTTCTTTGTTTCTTGTGTGAGAACTCTTTCTTGTGTGAGAACTAGCTTGAATAACCATCCTCCCATGAAATGCTATCTGCACCTTTTGTTTTCTTGTTATATTTCAAATTGCAAATAAATAACTGTCAGAAGATGACTAAGAGAAAATAAAGAACACAACATATATAACTTGGTAGTTGATTGAATTAACTTTGTATCAAAAATATATCCAGGAATCGACTTTTTCGTTCTTTACTTAAACGTTTAATGAAATATTAAAAAAATCTTTTCTTTAAAAATTTTGCTATGTTTGTAGACATATAAACAAAAATAAAAGCATAAATAAGAGCAAGCAGCCAGTTACAACAATGTTTGGATTAACTACACATATGTAAAAAAAGAAATGTTAATTGGATGTATTGGTAACACATATTGGCATTTGATTCCTAAAATAGTAAGATTTTAATGGGATTAGTCAGTGAGATGGGTGTTGTTATAATTATAAGGTTGTTATTTCTGTAAAATTATGTCATTGAAACAGATGCTTGCACCGTTGTGGGAGATGCTTGCCCTTCAGACCCGAAAAGTGCACCAAAGTCGTCACAGCATGTGTGAGACTCCATAACTTATGTTGCGATCGGGACATTCCGATTCCAGATGGAAATTACACAATGACGTTGTGGATGACCAGATTGTACAGCCTGAAGGAGGGAACGCAGTAACAGATCGAAATAGAATTATTAATTTGTTTTAAGGGTCTTTCTGGAGAATTTGTACGAGTATTATGATTTAAGGTTAAGTGAAAGTCAATACTATTTTTACAGAAAAAGTAAAATATGCATATCAGGAATCGCCACACTCACAAAACACAGCCTCCACACGCAGCGAAAAAGAGGAGAGGAAGAGAGAGGAGAGAGAGAGAGAGAGAGAGAGAGAGAGAGAGAGAGAGAGAGAGAGAGAGAGAGAGAGCATGTTTGATATAGGTATGTCAATTCAAATAGGACGCCACAAACAATTTACAAAAAAGAGAACCTTTGGGGATACCGCCTTGGAACAGTCAGTGGCAAAAAAATTGCCACTGGGGATTGAAACCAGATTTTAGGGTGCACCAACCTCACACTTGCCCCAACAGGTTCTCATATTAACAAACAAGTACAAGTTGTCTTGGTGAAATGACTCCAACTCACCCAGTAAAATAATGACGGACTTTTAATCCTTTACTCAATTGATGCACTTTTAACATGTTTGCGAACAGTGTAAATCCACATCAGATGGCACATCTGTGTTGTCTGATCAGGATCTACACCATTCGCTCTATGGATGACTTTGTTTACATCAGACGACAAACGGGCACGAACCGCAGAGAGATACGCGTTTCATCTCCAGTGGGAAGAGCGATCGTGCGTACGAAAACGTATGAATACTTTTTCGTACGAACGCGTTGATAAAACGGTCGTAAGAATGTTCGTACGACATTCGTACGCCAGCGATCGTACGATACAAATGATTTTTCGTACGAACGTTGATAAAACGCACCCAATGTGTCATTAGGTGAGAAATCGGCATTCATCCAACTAAATTGCGCGTGCTTTGCGTGGCTAAAAATATTTCTTCTAATAAAAAAATTCCTGAACCCTTACACCTCTTGCAATATATGAATCTTATTTGATAAACCACTTTATGAATATGACTTGACTAGAGTGAACAAATTTGCTATGATGGCGACTACGCGATTACCCGACGCAACATGTTTTAGTGCACTAACATCAGGACTAGTTTCATCTTAAAAGTTTCATCTCCTGATCCTTTTATGTTCATACTTAATGATGTAAAATGAATTTTGCGGACCTCGTTTTTTATGTTACTTTAACACATGCTGTTTACTTGCGCAGCATAATAACCTTTTGTAACAGCTAAATAATGTTTCTTGCATTCTTCGATTATCGTAAAGTGTCATTCTGTACGCTAAAATAACTAACGGTCCTTAGGTCGTTGACCGCAAAAGTTTTGAACGGAATAAAAACATGTGAACAATAAGTATTTTATTAAATGTACTTTTAAATTATTTATTTAGCTTTTGTTTTATGACACTTTAGATTATTGACGTTGTTGTTGTTAAATTAATTTATAGATAAAATATTGGTTCTGTCAAAGTTGAAGTTTTGCCAAACATGAGTAAGATGTCCTCCAACTGGTTTATACGTTATATTATCTTGGATCTCGCGCATTGAACTTTGGGCACGTTCATGATAAATCTGTTGTAAATTCCATTTGACATGTGACACATTTGATTGGTAATATAAAATATGTTTAACATGTAATATTTTTACACTTGTATGTAATGAACTTGACCTTTTCAAATAGACGGAATAGACTAACTTTGAAAGCATCCATTCTTACAAGCAAATTGTCTTATGCTCGGTTTCTCTGAGCCTGTTAAATTAAAGTATTGGAAATGAATATTACCACCCACGGATCATGTGTTACTCAATATCTAAACATTCTTACTCAAACGGTGATGTGTGCATGATGTGCATGGAACTTTCGATAGAGTACGTATTACAAATGAAATAGATTTAGTACTATTAACAAACACGATTATGTTGCCCAACGACATCCAAAGGTCTTAAATGGTTACCGAGTATAATAAAAAAAATATTCATCTAATATTCAACTGTTTGTGTCAATTGCATTGCCCTTTTTGCCAAAAAATGTTAAAACATTCTCGAAAATCGGAAGAAGTCTGAATATGTTTATTAAATGAATTTCAATAACGCTCCTTCTTACTAATTCCTTAATGGGGCCGTCACACTATGACGTTCTGGCCAGCGTTCTATGACGTTTGAGGAAACGTTGTTAGTCGTCCATAGTTGCTGGGATAACGCCAGAAGTGCGTTCTGTGAACGCTAGTGAACGTCGGTGAAAGTCAATGATCGCCGGGAACAGGCGGAGAACGCTGGTCCGGAATATTTTTTTTGAACATGCACAAAATTTTTTACCGAGACCAGCGTTCTTCAGCGTTTAATTTTAAACGCCGAAGAACCTTTAAAAACGTTCGTGGAACGTTTAAATAACGTTCGTATTGAGTCGCACGCGTTCGGCTGTCGTGAGTCAGTCTTTTCTCAAGCGTTTCATGGTTGTTACAAATCGTTTGCTTTGCTGTGAACGACTCACTGGCAACCTGTCAACGACCGCTGAACGGTCCCCAAGCGCTCGCAGCGTTTGACTAAAGTGAAACGAACGTCCTGTTGGCGTCCATTGAGCGTCATTCGAGCGTTAACCGAACGTCCATGCTTCAGCACGCTCGTCTAACGTTGACAATTCGTTTTTCGCGCGCCAGTGGCCCGTGGCAACATGCTAATGGTTTTAATACTTGGTCGCAAGTACACGCTTCCAGTGCGTTAGACACACGCTAGTGGTGCGTTAAACAAAACGTTAATAACTCGCCAGAATTGCCATCCTCATTCTAGAACGCTTAAAAAATGAACGATTGAAACGTTCAAAGAACGTTGGCCAGGAGGTCATAGTGTGACGGACCCTAAAGTTACGCACTTTTAAATGTGATTGATTTTTAAAAGGTGAAAAATGCATATTCAGGAATTGCCACATTCAGAAAAACAGCCTCCCCACAAAGCTTAGAAGAAGGGAGAGGGAGACAGCATGGTTAATAAAATGATCAGTTTCAAAAAGTTTCATTTATCTTACCGTTATTTTCACGATCTTTAATTGTTCGTTCAAGTTGTCATTTAGAAAAGCAATGTGTTAAAATAAAAGTAACTCAAATTTGAAACTGATTATTGTCCTACCATGCTCTCTTCTCCTCTCTTCTCCTCTCTACTTTTTGGCTGTGTGGGGAGGCTGTGTCTGCTGGATGTGGTAATTTCTGATATGCATATTTCACTTTTTTCTATATTCCCACATTGTTTTGCGTCCAAATTAAATTGTTCTTGGAAGAGAATGTTTACCGATGTATGATAAGACTTTTTTCGTGTAAAAAAGAAGAAAGTGTGTAGGTGTGCCACAAGCAACAGTCTGCTTGAAAGCTGCTGTCAATAATGGACAAAACAACAAAATACAGCTAGTACCAATAAAAAACTATTTAGAACAAAACGATATTTTGTTAAGTTCTTTTAGTTTCATTTCATCTATTATTGTATCTATCATAAATTCTACTTAATTTACATTTTTAAGTATGTTGATAACGTTTGCTCTGAAATTTGCCTCTTAACGAATGAATACAAAATGAATATATAAAATAAGTAGCTGCAGAAACTCGCTTCTTGTAAAAATTGTATAAAACTGCTTATTATAAACGAAATAGCGATCAATCAAAATGTTATAATTTCAAAATAGGTATGATGTTGCAAATAGGAGAAAAAACTACAATGGGTATAGCAATAATTCTAGGCTCGTGGCACTTACTAAACTGGACAAATAAAATGCAATATCAATAAATTATTACAAAAGAGAAATAGTGAAGTTACGGCCGTGGTATGAACTGT
The DNA here is from genome assembly GCA_038501625.1 of Corbicula japonica. Lineage (NCBI taxonomy): Eukaryota > Metazoa > Mollusca > Bivalvia > Venerida > Cyrenidae > Corbicula > Corbicula japonica. The sequence goes on from JAZAYU010000003.1 coordinate 16,168,042, forward strand.
TACCACTGGGTGTTTATTTAGAATTTTGTCCTTTAAAATGAAAAAAATCTTAATTCTTGAAACAGCTCAAAATCGTTTTGCAGGCATTATTATTTCGGAAAATTACAATTAAGAATTAAATTATTTATAATAAACATGTTTTTTTTCTGATATGAAAATCACCAAGTAACAATATAATTAGAAATGATTAGCCTGCGTTATAGGTATAATTATTATAAGTTTTTTTCTGTCTGTCTAAAATAAATTATAACTCTAGACGCGTTTGAAGATATTATATATGATTTATATGTATGTGACACGGAACGCTGACAAGTGCGAAAAGTGCAACGAAGGTGACCGCCATTTTGATTAACAGAGTAAATAATTAAACATTTATGCCAAAGGTTATAAACCTGAGCATGGACACCAGTCTCAAATCTCAAGCATCTGATTGGCTGAAATGGCGACTGGTCTCAAATCTAAATTTTATAACCTTCAGCCCTATACTCAATGATAAATCCTCATTACACTAACTGTTGCTTTCATAGTTAACTGTTCTTTTACAACTTAAATCAGAAAAATGCTAAAATGATATTAATTTAAACTGCCCTCACACATACCTCGCGACCTTACTGCGTCCTTACTGCGACCTTGCTACGACCCAGGACGCAGCACAGTCGCCATGGGCGCAGCAGGGACGCAGCGAGGTCGTAGCGAGGAACCCAAAGAACGCACAAGGTCGCAGACCGTCAGCGAATATTTTGAACATGCACAAAACAGTCGCAGAAACTCTGCATTCTTGCTGAGTCCTGGTTAAGTCGCCGTGGGATCGCAGTGGAGTCGCCATAGTCGCAGCAGCATCGTAGTAAGGACGCAATAAGAACGCAATAGACGTAGTACACTCGTACTAAGGACGCCGTAGAGTCGCCGATGAAATTACAAGAAATTGCTCGGAAACCTTTGGCGACGCTACTGCGTCCTTGCTGCGACTATTGCGTCCTTACCACGTCCAAGGACGAAGTAGGGTCGTCGTACAGTCGCAGGACAGTCGCCGGACAAACGCAATAGTCGCCGTAGAGTCGCCGTAAGGACGCAGAGAACGTAGCACAGTCGCATCTGGGTCGCCGATGATCGCCGTGGGGTCGCCTTGGGGACGCAATATAGTCGCAGTGGAAACGCCATGGACGTAGAAGGGTCGTATTGAGGACAAAGAGAAAACGTACTGAACACAAGACTGCAGAGCCCCGGACCGTCTGCGAGAGAAATTTGGAAATTTGAAAAGAAAACCAAACGATTTTCGAAAGAAAAATGCTATTTTACTAGTTTTCAGGTCGCAGTAAGGTCGCGAGGTATGTGTGAGGGCAGCATAATATAAAATCCTTATCTTAAAAGCTTCATTTTCTAAAAATACTACAGCTTTTAGAATTACATGTTTTGACGGTTATGTTATTTGCATGCTTAAAACCGCTTATCATCTGTGTGAATTTGTGCACTAAACCGAAAATGTTTCGTCTTTGCTAATTCACCAAGAAATCTTGTGCTTGTTTGTTCATATGAGAACTTGTTGGGGCAAATGTGAGGTAGGTGCACCATTTAACATGGTTTTAACCCCCAGTGGCAAATTGTTTGTAGGGTCTATTTGAAGATGATCGTTCTATGAACCATTCTTTTTCCGCTACTTTTGGCAGCTGTGTGAGAAGACTGTGTTTTCGAGACGTGGCTATTCCTTACATGCATGTTCACTTTTACTCCTGTCTTCGTGCTTTTGGTGATTAACTCCATCGTATTTGCTGAAGTAATGCTATAAGCTATAATGTTTGTGTGCAATGTTGTATAGTTGATGGATATTTTGGAGCTTATTCACCAGGACATCTTGCATTTGTGTGTTTATTTGAGGATCTGTTGGGGCAAGTTTTTGGATGGCGCACCATAAAACCTGATTTCGATTCCCAATGGTAAACTGTTTCAAGATGGTAACCTCTCGGGCTCTCTTTTTCTTCAATTTTTGGTGATGTCTTATTTGAAATTGATCATTATTTGTTCTATGCTTTCTGTTCGTCTCCCTTTTTTTGGCATTTGGCAATGTTGGTAGGCCATGGTGTTTTAGCATGGCTGTTCCTAATATATATGTTTCGCTTTTTATGTCTCTCTGGGGGAGACCTATTGTTTTTGCCCTGTCCGTCTGTCACACTTCGTTTCCGCTCAATAACTGGAGCACCGTTTGACACACAGCATTCAAACTTCACAGGGTGAGGACTCTTATCAAGTAAAAGAACCCTATTGATTTTGGGGTTAGTAGGTCAAAGGTCAAGCTCACAGGAGCCCGAAGAGTGAAACCCGTTTCCGCTCAATAACTCGAGTACCCTTTGACCCAGAGCATTCAAACATCATAGGGCGATAGCCCTTATTGTGTAGAAGAACCCTGTTGATTTGGGGGTCAGTAGGTCAAAGGTCAATGTCACAGGGGCCTGGAGAGTGAAAACCGTTTCCGCTCAATAACAGGAGTTCTATTTCACCCAGAGCCTTCAAGCTTCATACGTTGGATGTCCTTATTGAGTAGAGGACATCTATTGATTTTGGGGTCTTTGACCATACATAATTTATATATATGTGTATGTTCTTTATACCATAAGAAATGACACAGGCTTCCGTTTCAAACAGGTGATATCTCTTCCTTGGCCTTCCTTCAATAGGGCACAGGGGGGGGGGGCATGCCTTTTTCACAAACAACATCTAGTTTTATTTGATTTTCTAACAATATGATAATGCGGTATTCTTTTGGAATCATGTTGCTTCGGAACATTGTTAGCTTGCATCCGTGGGTCTGTAAATCACTGGACTAAAATCTTGTAGGATGAACTAAATGTTTGCCAAATCCCCTTGCAAGCAAGTTTCTCTTGTAAATGAGTGAGCTTATATTTATCAGATATATGTCTGAAACTAATTCAAAGCGACAAAGATGTCTTCATGTAATCAGGACTAAAAGCGGTGACAAACGTTATCGAACGCTTAACCATGGAAATTGATCAGACTCCAACATATTTTGTTTCATTAATTGTTAGAAGTTGCTTAAGGTTCTCGGGCGATTAATTATATGAATGTTTCAGGGGACTAAAATATAGAAAATAATTTAGAAAAAAAATATACATCATTATTCATTAAGTGTTCGATCAGTTTATTTCTATGTAGGAACAGCTGTTTCTTGTTTCGGTGACATGTACTGTTTTTATGTGTGTTTTACCTTCTGGGATATTCAATCGGTCATTATTCACAACGCCTTCTTGGTTTTAATAAGAAATTTATTACAGATTTTCCTTTACGAAATCTAAAGGTTCTTAAAATAATCTGATAATGAAATGTTATTAATTTGAAAATACTGCATTAAAAGTTCCATGGTTACCGCTATATGTACACCATCGTTTAGTATGGATCGAAATGGTGCTGGTTTCTCACTTACTAGACAGAAAAATCTCTATTTTTAGCCGTGTGAGATTTCCTTATCTCACATGGCCTTTTCTTGCATAATGGATATGTATTTACGCGTGTTTTACCGGGGAAAGAAAATCTTCTCTTTTCCTTAGGGATAAGATACCGTTCGCGTGCTACATGAGTGACGTCACGTCTTTAAGTATCTGACGTAATAATTTCAAGTTAGTGACGTCAGTGAGAAAGTAAGGTTTGCGTTAACGTCAATATTTCAGCGTAAGGAAACAAAATTTAGTTTGCATAGATATACACAAATGTTATGAACAGTAAAAGGTATGCAAGAAAAAGTATCTTGCATGAGACATGCGGTAAAGATAGAAAAATCTGTCACCTTGGGGGAACTGTTTTGGCGGGAACTCGGCAGAGCCTCGTTCCCGCAAAACAGTTCCCATTTGTGCCAGATTTTTCCATCTTCACCTCACACTCATGCAAGATTCTTATAATCTTTAACTCCGCGTGCTCGCGTAGTTTCGTATTATTGCGCACCGTATTAAGTGAGCGCTTCATTATTGATTTAGACTACGTCAGGATGGAAATAACTACGTCATTTAAGTTTATTATGTGACGTAATTAATCGAATGTTTACTTTTTCAAACAGAGCAAGCTGTTAATTTTGTTTTATCATGATTTTGTTAAAAATCAGTTGGAAAAGATACAGTGGGTTGCTGGAACTTGGAAGTGTTTATCGAGGTATGAGTCTGTAAATGCTATTTTTTTGGAGTGTTTCATTCTGATACCAGTGTTGCGAGCTTCATTAAACATCAGACTCTATGGAGAACATGAATAGAAGATAAAATAGGAAATAAACTGCTTTTAAATCGGGATATTTCAACTTCAACTGGTATGTACAATTCAATCTATTTGAATTATGAAATGTGACGAAATCACGTGTAACCTAAAAATGCAGATCCGTTATCACGGATGAACACGCTGCAGATTTCCATGGCCAAAAAATGAAATATGCATATCAGGAATGGCCACATCAAGCATACACAGCCTTCCCACACAGCCAAAAAGTAGAGAGGAAAGGAGAGCATGGTATTACAATAATCAGTTTCAAAATGGACGCCACAAACAAATAACGAAAGTGAGAACCAGAGGGGTTACCGCCTTGGAACGGTCAGTGGCAAACAAATTGCCACTGGGGGTTTAAACCAGGTTCTAGGGTGCACCAACCTCACATTTGACCCAACAGGTTCTCATATCACAAAACAAGTACAAGTTGTCTTGGTGAAATAACTTCAACCCACCCATCGGCTCAACAATGTTGCATGCAAAAGCACACAAACATATAAAACATAAGAAGCTAATAGCATTGCAAAGCCAAAGGGCGAGTATTCAATGATCTTACCGAGACCAGAGCACCTGGAGTAAAATCAGCAAGAACACGATGACAGGGATAAAAGAAACAAATCGAGCTTCTAGGTTCTTTTAAGAAAAGATTTCCCCATAAACCTTCATAAACTCTGAAACCCCTGCCACCGTCGTGCAACCAAAGAGGTAAGCATAATGATCAACTGTAGATGGGTTAGTCACTAGGCCTGCAGAGTGCTGTAAAATATCATGTTGGTAACCATTCTTTTTGAATTTACAGATGGTTTTTACGACTAACCGAGAGAAATTAACATTGCCTTTTATCTTCTTGAGTTTAAAAATTAAATCTCCATAAGAAAACTGGCTGTGAAATACCTTGTTGCAATAGTGATTTTAAACTGCACCTGCATTTATGAATTAGATCTGGGTATCGGCGATAAAACTCGCAAAAGGTTTTCCTTAATTTGTGATACCGATAACCTTGTTTTAAAAGTTTTTCTGTAATGCAAAGATTACGTTCATTGAAATCATTCACATCGTTGCAAGCTCTTGAAAAGCGAACAAGCTGAGAGATATAAACCCCGTAAGATGTTGCACAAGGAACATCGCCGTCTAAAAACGGAAAATTTACTATATTAAAATTAAAATCATCTCTTTTATTATTTTAGTAGTGACGTAACCATTTTCAATGGACAGATTTAAATCAAGGAAGTTTGCTTGCTTTTCTGAAGTGTTCGCTTTATTTAGCTGTAGTCCTTTAGGATAAATCTTATTAACCAGTGATGGAAAATGGTCATTATCTATATTTAATAAATCATCAAGGTACCTCGAGGTGTTGTTAAAAGCTGTAATGATATCATCTTGATGTTCGGTAGAAAGAGATAACATAAAGTCTCTTTCATAACAGTATAAAAACAGATCAGCAACAAGGGGTGCACAACAAGTACCCATTGGAATGCCTATTACTTGTTTATAAATAGAGGTACCAAATCTCAAATAAATATTATCCAATAAAAATGTGAGCGCCTGGATAAGATCTTGACAGGTCCATGAAGTATAATTATCATAAGAATCATCTGTAAAGAATGCCCTATATTCATTACAAGCGATAAATGTTTTATTTTCTCTTGCAAAAGTTTTTTCAATGAGACTGTTTAGGTTGTCTCTTATGAAATTATGAGGAAGAGAAGTATACAAAGTAGAAAAATCATATGTAGACAAACAGAACCCCTGAAAATTATTTGATTTAAGATTCTTCAAAACGTCATTTGAATTTTTTATAGACCAAAATAAATTTTTGCCAGTAGTTTCAAAAACTTTTTCGCAATACCTAATTTCATGTTCTTTTATAGCTGTAAGACAAGATGTTAAGAGCACGGATAATTTTTTTTGTACAAGAACTAGAGTTTGCGTTAAATCTTGCTTTGTACGGTGTTTTGTGCATTTTAGGCAACCAATACATAGTAGGTACTTTGTCTTGTTTCGGCTCAACACTGATTCTAAATTTTGTTATTTGTAGAGTGTGTGCAGTAACAATATCACTCTCAGATGAAGAAGTCAGTGTTTAAGCATTAGTGCTATTAAGCTCTTCAGTTTGAACATTTATATAGTGTATACGTCACACTATAATTACATTATTTGAAGCCTTATCAGCAGATGTTAAAACAAATCTGTTGTGAAAACCTTGAATACCCTTTTTCAAATGACGAAAGTTAAAATTAGGTCGATGTGGTAATAAAGCTATGTTTCTTTTATAGAAGGATGTACGAGTGTCAGTTATTTTGAATATTTGTTTTTTTCCAGTTTGAAAGAGCATTAGGCTCAGCAGGTTCTCGTTTACACCATTTATTGCAAAAAGAGTTTAAAGACTCTGCAATTTCCGCACGACAGGTATTAAAGTCGATGTCCGATGGAATTCTATATTTTGGACCTTTTGAAATTAAATTGCGGATTCTAAAGTCTTTGATAACATTTAGATCCCCTGTAACGATGTGACCGGCAGGTTGATAGCAAAATTTTGAATTAGAACAGTCTCATGATAATGGTGCGTTTTCAACAATCTGTAAAACCGAGGTAATTTTGTTTAAATTGAAAATTGTGTTTCTTATTGGCTTGTTATATTTATAACAAAAGATGGGTGTTTCAGTATTCTTGAAATAATTAGGTATTGCCGATTCAACAGTTTTATCTTTAAATATACTTGGAAGGTCAATAAAATCTATACATTTATTTAAAAATGAAATTTTAAGGAAATGTCTTTGGTGATCAGATTCCAAGTCAATGTGTGGTCTGAGAACATACCGAGTGTAACACTGAGTAAGGCTTGCAACTTCATAAAGTGGATGAGTTCTTATAACAATATCATCGGCTTCCTTATCCACGTTTTGTAAACTTGAAATAGAAAGAGAAGCCAAACGCGACAGCATAGCAAGTCTACCAGAATGTTTTAAAATATTTTGAAGGTCATGAATAGAACAATGAACACGTGATTTTCTTTTGATGTTACCATTAGTCCTTATCCCGTGTGACCTCGATTTTCGTTTTCGTAATTCAAGCAAATCAAAAATGTCAAAATCAGTATTTTTTTAATGTTGCCTTCTTGATAAATTTTATCTTGTAATCCAAGTGGATGAGGTGTTTTGAGTTTTTGTATCCAATTTTGTTCCGATATAAGTCTTGCTCTAATTTTAAATGCTCTAGAAGCACTGTTATCAAATATAATTTTTTCAACAGGTTGAATATTAACATGTTTTAAAGTGTGGCCTGATCGTTTGAAATGCTTATATAAAAATGTATTGATTTTATGATTGTTTCTTATTTTAGAACAGTGCTGACTAAAACGTGTTTTCAAAGGGCGCCTTGTTTGTTCAACATATTGAATCCCACAATTTAAAGCATTTCAGGTTAAAACATAAATAATATTGTCCGTTTGTCAGTAAATATCTGAATTGATGTTTATTGAAATAGTTCTACCATGGACTGTTGATTTTATTGTTGAACTACATTTTAAAAAACTGCAGCACTTACACCTCTTTAAATTGCACTTGTATATAAAAGGATACGATCTGCGTCTTCCGTCGTTTAGTTTAAAAGGTGTGGAAATGTTATATTTTTCAAGAATATGTGATTTAATTGGTGACAATTTTTTTTAAAATTATTTTTAAATAAATTAGTGCAATGTGCACTCTGAAAACCAGTCAAATTGACGGAAGTGGCCGAAGATAGATTAATTGTAGATACACGAACTGACGGTTGTAGGTATGTAAAAGTATTTAATTTAGCCGGAATATGGACAGAAGACGCAGAAGATAGCCTTGGATTTAAAATATTTGCTTTAATTTTGTTCGCCATGATTTATGTGTTGTAAAATACCATTACATGAAAAGCGACTTTGAATTATATTGAAAATTATCGAGTGAAGTCATAACGATTCGTTTCCTTTCTTAAATTTGTAACATTATTGGTGTACATGTTAGGGGTATTCAACTTTGACAGAACTGTGTATTCTTGGCTGATTTACCGTTCCTACAAGAAGTTATGCAAAAGAAATAGTTCTCCAAAATTGCTGCGTTTTATTTGAATTTAAAAGAATTTTGTTCGAATCTTGAAGAAGTAAGTGAGAAAAATAATCAATCATTGATATTCGGCGAAGATTAGGGTATCTCAACCCTCGGGCAATGCTTTCCAGACAGAAACTCGCCACAGCCTCGTTTCCGTCTGGAAAGCATCACCTTCGGGTTGAGATACCCTGATCTTCGCCGAATACTAATCATAAATTCTCTTTGTGAATACCGAGTTGCGTTTAACCCGGGGCTAGGCGGCATGAGCAGTTAAATGCATTTCCATTAATGCCCATGAACTGTAGTGTAAGCTAAATCGAAAACGAGTCTGCAGGGATCTCATAATTGTCGTGCTCGGTGGTTTTCCCTTTACATCTCTTTCATATAGTTATTGTTTGATGAAGTTGCTCCATCAAACTATCTAAAAATCCTCTTTTTATTATTTACCTTAAATCGTTCTTTTATATATGTGTTGTGCACAGCAATGAAGTGTTCTTTATAGGACTGCATACGTTGTAATGAGAATTATTGGTATATTGACAAGCTTTTCGTAGTGATGGAATTTATGAAAAGTAACGAATTAAGCTTCCAAATTAATATAATTTAATTAATGCATTTATATATTTACTTTAGGAGCTACAAAGTTATGTTGCCGTTCGAGTTATATCAGGATTTTACTCTATTGCAATAAACATCTTTACTCATTTCTGAGACATTTTAATTGTTTACAGAGGACGTTCTTTCAAGCTTCACTTAAGGCAAGACTTAGAACCTGATCACAACATCTAAGCCTACCAAAATCGAACGAGGATTCAAAATTTAACATATTTAAAGAACTTCTACCGATGTTACAAAATGACTTCAGTTACATCAATTAAAGTAATATAACTAAAACTTATTTAACTGCTGAAACAGTCGTTTCAATATAACTCATTACTTGCAATGAATATATAGTACTTATACAGCTCAAACACGGAAAGAACTGAAAACAGGTTCCTAATACAAATCATTTTTAAGATATAACAGACGTCTGTAAAGTTGAAATGTCCCACATTCGTAAACTTCTAAAATCTGTCAAGTTGATAAACTTGCGTATGCAAGATTTACATGTGACATTTTATATTTTATGACAGAATGTCACACACACACTCATTGACATTTTGTAATTTTACCTTGTGAAACCAAAGTATAATTATGCATAATTAAAAGAGCGTCGTAACATGTTTCTGGTTCGCTTTGTCACTTGATTATGTTGCCGTATGCATAAATGGGCTTAAGATCATTGAATCGCTATATTAAATTGTAAACAGTTTGACCAATGATCGTCATACTGGGTAGATAAATCATGTTTTTGCAACTAAATGAACGTTATTTTATGACTTAAATCACAAATGCCAAAGAACAAGCTCTTTGGATAGCTCGTAAAGGGAACGATAATATATTTAGACTTAGATCCACCGAGGAAACCTAGGAGCGCAAAACTTTTTGAAATCGCTTTGGCGATTTGTTGTTTCTGTTTCTATTTACACAGACGAAGAAACTCCAAAACTTCTTTTGTTGATCACTCATTCATTTCTACTGGTTTGTGAAATTACTTTTACACTTAAAGGCGGTGATAGTTGAAATATGAAAATAAATTCTGAAAAGCATATCCAAATAAAATTATAAGATAGATGTAATTTATCAGCTTAATTGTTTCGAAAATTATGAAGTGTCATATGAAATTATTTTTTCTTGCGTTTTGAATAATTAAGCTATTATCATAATTATAATGTTATTAAATATTGTATAATGTTAAGAATATTTGGCAATTGTAGAAATGATGAATATTTATTAGAAGCTCATAAAATACTAAAGATTTAATTATTCAGAAAGCAAAAAAATAGTAATTCCATTTTAACACTTCATAATTTGCAAAACATTTTATGACTGACAAATCAGAATTACCTTAATTATAAACGCTATTTTGGTACTATAATTGTTAAATTTGATTAAGGATAAATACATGATTGTGATGATGATCATGTTCATAATCATGATTATCATCATTATAATTATCCTAGAAATAGGTAATCTCAATACGTAATGTAGAATTTTCATTATGCTTTCCGTGTTAAGTCGTTAACAAATACAAATTGCAAGATATAGAATGTATAAGACTTCTCGTGTTTGATACATGTGAATGTTGCTTTGCAGTGTTCTATTATTAGTTCGCATTAAATATCTATATTAACTTCTCATTAATGGTAGAACAAAATAAATGGCAATAATTGTTGTTGTATTCTTCACCAAACAAACATACAAGTGATGATTACCGAGCACAGTGAAGTAGGGGTAGAGCGTCGGACTTCAGACCTGAAGACTCCGGCTTTGAATCTCAACAGGGATGAGATTCGTCTGCAGCTTCCCCAATCCACATCCGTCGCGAGTACTGGTTGGCAACCCAGGAAGCAGTCATCGAGCGTGATAAATATAACTTTGAAGAACTTGTATCACAACCGAGGTAAAGTAAATGAGTTTAAACTAAATTATCGAGTATACCTGAATGATTTGAAGGTTTTTTAAAAATTTAATTTTCACAGTCTGAACAAGACAAATAAATCAGTATTATAATGCTTATTACATAGCATGGAGGCTTCTAGGGAAATCGTGAAAGAACATAGAAGCCTAATCACTTTCTCTTATTCTGGCCATCTTGTAGTTTATGCTTTGACTCCACGCACTCTGGTCTTAGTAAAATCATTGGGTGTCCACCCTCTTTGCTTGACAATTTCATTGGTGTCTTATGTTTTATATGTTTGTGTGCTTTTGCATGCAACTCTGATGGGTGAGATAAAGCTAAATCAAAAATACAACTTGTTATAATTTGTTCATATGGGAACCTGTTCGGGCAAATGTTTTACCGAGACCAGCGTTCTTAAATAGAACCTTTTAAAAACGTTCGTGGAACGTTTAAATAACGTTCGTCGAGCGTTGCACGCGTTCGGCTATCGTGAGTCAGTCTTTTCTCCAGCTTTTCATGGTTGTTACAAATCGTTTGCTTTGCTGTGAGCGACTCACTGGCGACCTGTCAACGACCGCTGAACGGTCCCCAAGCTCTCGCGGCGTGTGACTAAAGTGAAACGAACGTCCTGTTGGCGTCCATTGAGCGTCATTCGAGCGTTAACCGAACGTCCATGCTTCAGCACGCTCGTCTAACGTTGACAATTCGTTTTTCGCGCGATAGTGGCCCGTGGCAACATGCTAATGGTTTTATTACTTGGTCGCAAGTACACGCTTCTAGTTCGTTAGACACACGCTAGTGGTGCGTTAAACCAAACATTCCCACATTGTTTTGCGTTCAAATTAAAATGGTCTTGAAAGAGAATGTTTACCGATGTATGACTTTTTTCTTGTAAAAAAAGAAGAAAGTGTGTAGGTGTGCCACAAGCAACAGTCTGTTTGAAAGCTGCAGTCAATAATGGGCAAAACAACAAAATACAGCTAGTACCAAACAAACGATTTAGAACAAAACCATATTTTGTTAAGTTCTTTTAGTTTCATTTCATCTATTATTGTATCTATCATAAATTCTACTTTATTTACATTTTTAAGTATGTTTATAACGTTTGCTCTGACATTTGCCTTTTAACGAATGAATACAAAATGAATATATAAAAATAGTAGCTGCAGAAACTCGCTTCTTGTAAAAATTGTATAAAACTGCTTATTATAAACGAAATAGCAATCAATCAAAATGTAATAATTTCAAAATAGGTATGATGTTGCAAATAGGAGAAAAAAATACAAAATGTATAGAAATAATTCTTGGCTCGTGGCACTTACTAAACTGGCCAAATAAATTGCAATATCAATAAATTATTAATTATCTGATATGAAAAATCACCAAGTAACAATATAATTAGAAATGATTAGCCTGCGTTATCGGTAAAATTATTATTAGGTTTTTCTGTCTGTCTAAAATAAATTATAACTCTAGACGCGTTTGAAGATATTATATATGATTTATATGTATGTGACACGAAACGCTGACAAGTGCGAAAAGTGCAACGAAGGTGACCGCCATTTTGATTGACAATAAACTGACAATAAACGGTTAATAAACTGAGCATGGAAACCAGTCTTAAATCTCAAGCATCTGATTGACTGAAATGGCGACTGGTCGCCATTTCAGCTAATCAGATGCTTGAAATTTGAAACTCGTTTCAAATCTCAGTTTTATAACCTGCAGCCCAAGACTCAATGATAAATCCTCATTACACTAACTGTTGCTTTCATAGTTAACTGTTCTTTTACGACTTAAATCAGAAAAATGCTGGAATGATATGAATTTATATAAAATCCTGATCTTAAAAGCTACATTTTCTAAAAATACTACAACTTTTCAAATTACATGTTTTGACGGTTATGTTTTTTTGCATGCTACCGCTAATCATATGCGTGAATTTGTGCACTAAACCGAAAATGTTTTGTCTTTGCTAATTCACCAAGAAATCTTGTGCTTGTTTGTTCATGTGTGAACTTGTTGGGGCAAATGTGAGGTAGGTGCACTATTAAACCTGGTTTTAACCCCCAGTGGCAAATTGTTTGTAGGGTCTATTTGAAGATGATCGTTCTATGAACCATTCTTTTTCCGCTACTTTTGGCAGCTGTGTGAGAAGACTGTGTTTTCGAGACGTGGCTATTCCTTACATGCATGTTCACTTTTACTCCTGTCTTCGTGCTTTTGGTTATTAACTCCATCGTATTTGCTGAAGTAATGCTATAAGCTATAATGTTTGTGTGCAATGTTGTATAGTTGATGGATATTTTGGAGCTTATTCACCACGACATCTTGCGCACCATAAAACCTGATTTCGATTCCCAATGGTAAACTGTTTCAAGGCCTCTCTTTTTCTTCAATTTTTGGTGGTGTCTTATTTGAAATTGATCATTATTTGTTCTATGCTTTCTGTTCGTCTCCTTTTTCTTGGCATTTGACATTGTTGGTAGGCTATGGTGTTTTAGCATGGCTATTCCTAAAATATATGTTTAGTTTTTTTATGTCCCCCCCCCCCCTCTCTGGGGGAGACCTATTGTTTTTGCCCTGTCCGTCTGTCCCTCTTCGTTTCCGCTCAATAACTGGAGTACCGTTTGACCCACAGCATTCAAACTTGACAGGGTGAGGACTCTTATTAAGTAAAAGAACCCTATTGATTTTGGGGCTAGTAGGTCAAAGTTCAAGGTCACAGGGTTCCAAAGATGAAAACGGTTTCCGCTCAATAACTCGAGTACCATTTGACTCAGAGCATTCAAACTTCATAGGGTGATAGCCCTTATTGAGTAGAAGAACCCTGTTGATTTAGGGGTCAGTAGGTCCAAGGTCAAGGTCCCAGGGGCCTGAAGAGTGAAAACCGTTTCGGCTCAATAACAAGAGTTCTATTTCACCCAGAGCCTTCAAACTTCATATGACGGATGTGCTTATTGAGAAGAGGACTCCTATTGATTTTGGGGTCAGTAGGCCAAAGGTCAAGGTCACTGGGGCCCGAAGTGTGAAAACCGTTTCCGCTCAATAACTGGAGTACTGTTTGACCCAGAGCATTCAAACTTCATAGGGTGATAGCCCTTATTGAGCAGATGAACCCTATTGATTTGGGTGTCAGTAGGTCAAAGGTCAAGGTGACAGGGGCCTGAAGAGTGAAAACCGTTTCCGCTCAATAACAGGAGTTCTATTTTACCCAGAGCCTTCAAACTTCCAACGATGGATGTCCTTATTGAGTAGAGTTTTGGGGTCTTTGACCATACATATGTTAATTTATATATATGTGCATGTTCTTTATACCATAATAAATGACACAGGCTTCCGTTTCAAACAGGTGATATCTCTTCCTTGGCCTTCCTTCAACAGGGCGCAGGGGGGGGGGGGGGGGGGGGGGACATGCGTTTTTCACAAAAAACATCTAGTTTTATTTGATTTTCTAACAATATGATAATGCGGTATACATTTGGAATCATGTTGCTTCGGAACATTATTAGCTTGCATTCCATGGGTCTGTAAATCACTGGACTAAAATCTTATGGGATGAACTAAATGTTTGCCAAATCCCCTTGCAAGCAAGTTGCTCTTGTAAATGAGTGAGCTTGTATTTATCAGAGATATGGCTGAAACTAATTCAAAGCGACAAAGATGTTTTCATGTAATCAGGACTAAAAGCGGTGACAAACGTTATCGAACGCTTAACCATGGAAATTGATAAGACTCCAACATATTTTGTTTCATTAATTGTTAGAAGTTGATTAAGGTTCTCGGGGAGATTTAGAAAATAAAATATACATCATTATTCATTAAGTGTTCGATCAGTTTATTTCTATGTTATAGGAACAGCTGTTTCTTGTTTCGGTGACAAGTACTGTTTTTATGTGTGTTTTATCTTCTGGGATATTCAATCGGTCATTATTCACAACGCCTTCTTGGTTTTAATAAAAACTTTATTACAGATTTTCCTTTACGAAATCTAAAGGTTCTTAAAATAGTCTAATAATGAAATGTTATTAATCTGAAAATACTGCATTAAAAGTTCCATGGTTACAGCTATATGAACACCATCGTTAAGTATGGATCGAAATCGTGCTGGTTTCACATTTACTAGACAGAAAAATCTCTATTTTTAACCGTGTAAGATTTCCTTATCTCACATGGCCTTTTCTTGCATACTGGATAAGTATTTACGCGTGATTTACCGGGAAAGAAAATCTTATCTTTTCCCTAGGGAAAAGATACCGTTCACGTGCTACATGAGTGACGTCACGTCTTCAAGTATCTTACGTAATAATTTCAAGTTTGTGACGACATCGAGAAAATAAGGTTTGCGTTAACGTCAATATTTCAGCGTAAGGAAACAAAATTTAATTTGCATAGATATACAAACATGTTATGAACAGTAAAAGGTATGCAAGAAAAAGTATCTTGCATGAGACATGCGGTAAAGATAGAAAAATCTGTCACCTCGGGGGAACTGTTTTGGCGGGCTCTCGGCAGAGCCTCGTTCCCGCAAAACAGTTCCCCCTCGGTGACAGATTTTTCCATCTTCACCTCACACTCATGAAAGATACTTATATTCTTTAACTCCGCGTGCTCGCGTACTTTCCTGTTATTGCGCGCCGTATTAATTGAGCGCTTCATTTTTGATTTAGACTACGTCAGGATGCAAATAACTACGTCATTTAAGTTTATTATGGGACGTAATTAATCGAAAGTTTACTTTTTTAAACAGAGCAAGCTGTTAATTTTGTTTTATCATGATTTTGTTAAAAATCAGTTGGAAAAGATACAGTGGGTTGCTGGAACTTGGAAGTGTTTATCGAGGTATAAGTCTGTAAATGCTATTTTTTGGAGTGTTTCATTCTTATACCGCTGTTGCGAGCTTCATTAAACATCAGACTTTATGGAGAACATGAATAGAAGATAAAATAGGAAATAAACTGCTTTTAAATCGGGATATTTCAACTTCAACTGGTATGTACAATTCAATCTATTTGAATGATGAAATGTGACGAAATCACGGGTAACCTAAATATGCAGATCCATTATCACGGATGAACACGCTGCAGATTTCCATGGCAAAAAAAATGAAATATGCATATCAGGAATGGCCACATCCAGCATACACAGCCTCCCCACACAGCAAAAAAGAAGAGAGGAAAAGAGAGCATGGTATTACAATAATCAGTTTCAAAATGGACGCCACAAACAAATAACGAAAGTGAGAACCAGAGGGGTTACCGCCTTGGAACGGTCAGTGGCAAACAAATTGCCACCTGGGGTTTAAACCAGGTTCTAGGGTGCAACAACCTCACACTTGACCCAACAGGTTCTCATATCACAAAACAAGTACAAATTGTCTTGGTGAAATAACTCCAACCCACCCATCGGCTCAACAATGTTGCATGCAAAAGCACACAAACATAAGAAGCTAATAGCATTGCAAAGTCAAAGGGCGAGTACTCAATGATCTTACCGAGACCAGAGCACCTGGAGTAAAATCAGCAAGAACACGATGACAGGGATAAAAGAAACAAATCGAGCTTCTAGGTTCTTTTAAGAAAAGATTTCCCCATAAACCTTCATAAACTCTTAAACCTCTGCCACCGTCGTTCAACCAAAGAGGTAAGCATAATGATCAACTGTAGATGGGTTAATCACCAGGCCTGCAGAGCGCTGTAAAATATCATGTTGGTAACCATTCTTTTTAAATTTACAGATGGTTTTTATGAATAACCGGGAGAAATTAACATTGCCTTTTATCTTCTTAAGTTTATAAATTAAATCTCCATAAAAAACTGGCTGTGAAATACCTTTTTGCAATAGTGATTTTAAACTGCACCTGTATTTATGAATTAGATCTTGGTATCGGCGATAAAACTTGCAAAAGGTTTTTGTGATACCGATAACCTTGTTTTCTGTAATGCAACGATTACGTTCATTGAAATCATTCACATCGTTGCAAGCTTTTGAAAAGCGAACAAGCTGAGAGATATAAACCCCGTACGATGTTGCACGAGAACATCGCCGTCTAAAAACGGAAAATTTACTATATTAAAATTAAAATCATCTCTTTTATCATATATTTTAGTAGTGACGTAACCATTTTCAATGGACAGATTTAAATCAAGGAAGTTTGCTTGCTTTTCTGAAGTGTTCGCTTTATTAAGCTGTAGTTCTTTAGGATAAATCTTATTAACAAGTGATGGAAAATGGTCATTATCTATATTTAATAAATCATCAAGGTAGCTCGAGGTGTTGTTAAAAGCTGTAATAATATCATCTTGATGTTCGGTAGAAAGAGATAACATAAGGTCTCTTTCATAACAGTATAAAAACAGATCAGCAACAAGGGGTGCACAATTAGTACCCATTGGAATGCCTATTACTTGTTTATAAACAGAGGTACCAAATCTCAAATGAATATTATCAAATAAAAATGTGAACGCCTTGATAAGGTCTTGACAGGTCCATGAAGTATAATTATCATAAGAATCATCTGTAAAGAATGCCCTATATTCATTACAAGCGATAAATGTTTTATTTTCTCTAGCAAAAGTGTTTTCAATGAGACTGGTTAGGTTGTCTCTTACGAAATTATGAGGGAGAGAAGTATACAAAGTAGAAAAATCATATGTAGACAAACAGAACGCCTGAAAATTATTTGATTTAAGTTTCTTCAAAACGTCATTTGAATTTTTTATAGACCAAAATATATTTTTGCCAGTAGTTTCAAAAACTTTTTCGCAATACCTAATTTCATGTTCTTTTTTAGCTGTAAGTCAAGATGTTAAGAGCACGGATAATTTTGTTGTTGTACAAGAACTAGAGTTTGCGATAAATCTTGCTTTGTACGGTGTTTTGTGCATTTTAGGCAACCAATACATAGTAGGTACTTTGTCTTGTTTCGGCTCAACACTGATTCTAAATTTTGTTATTTGTAGAGTGTGTGCAGTAACAATATCACTCTCAGATGAAGAAGTCAGTGAATAAGCATTAGTGCTATTAAGCTCTTCAGTTTGAACATTTATATAGTGTATACGTCACACTATAATTAAATTATTTGAAGCCTTATCAGCAGGTGTTAAAACAAATCTGTTGTGAAAATCTTGAATACCCTTTTTCAAATGTCGAAAGTTAAAACGAGGTCGGGGTGGTAATACAGCTATGTTTCTTTTATAGAAGGATATACGAGTGTCAGTTATTTTGAATATTTGTTTCTTCCAGTTTGAAAGAGCATTAGGCTCAGCATTTATTGGAAAAAGAGTTTAAAGGCTCTGCTATTTCCGCACGACGGGTATTATAGTCGATGTCAGATGGAATTCTATATTTTGGACCTTTTGAAATTAAATTGCGGAATCTAAAGTCTTTGATAACATTTAGATCCCCTTTAACGATGTGACCGGCAGGTTGATAGCAAAATTTTGAATAAGAACAGTCTCATGATATTGGTGCGTTTTCAACAATCTATAAATCTGAGGTAATTTTGTTTTAATTGAAAATTGTGTTTCTGATTGGCTTGTTATATTTATAACAAACGATGGGTGTTTCAGTATTCTTGAAATAATTAGGTATTGCCGATTCAACAGTTTTATCTTTAAATATACTTGGAAGGTCAATAAAATCTATACCTTTATTTAAAAATGAAATTTTATGGAAATGTCTTTGGTGATCAGATTCCAAGTCAATGTGTGGTCTGAGAACATGTCAAGTGTAACACTGAGTAAGGCTTGCAACTTCATAAAGTGGATGAATTCTTATAACAATATCATCGGCTTCCTTATCCACTTTTTGTAAACTTGAAATAGAAAGAGAAGCCAAGCGCGAAAGCATAGCAAGTCTACCAGAATGTTTTAAAATATTTTGAAGGTCATGAATAGAACAATGAACACGTGATTTTCTTTTGATGTTACCATTAGTCCTTATCCCGTGTGACCTCGATTTTCGTTTTCGTAATTCAAGCAAATCAAAAATGTCAAAATCAGCATTTTTTTAAATGTTGCCTTCTTGATAATTATTATCTTTTAATCCAAGTGGATGAGGTGTTTTGAGTTTTTGTATCCAATTTTGTTCCGATATAAGTCTTGCTCTAATTTTAAATGCTCTAGAAGCACTGTTATCAAATATAATTTTTTCAACAGGTTGAATATTAACATGTTTTAAAGTGTGGCCTGATCGTTTGAAATGCTTATATAAAAATGTATTGATTTTATGATTGTTTCTTATTTTAGAACAGTGCTGACTAAAACGTGTTTTCAAAGGGCGCCTTGTTTGCTCAACATATTGAATCCCAAAATTTAAAGCATTTCAGGTTAAAACATAAATAATATTGTCCGTTTGTCAGTCAATATCTGAATTGATGTTTACTGAAAAAGTTCTACCATGGACGGTTGATTTTGTTGTTGAACTACATTTTAAAAAACTGCAGCACTTACACCTCTTTAAATTGCACTTGTATTTAATTTAGCCGGAATATGGACAGAAGACGCAGAAGATAGCCTTGGATTTAAAATATTTGCTTTAATTTTGTTCGCCATGATTTATGTGTTGTAAAATACCATTACATGAAAAGCGACTTTGAATTATATTCAAAATTATCGAGTGAGTCATAACGATTCTTTTCCTTTCTTAAATTTGTAAAAATATTGGTGTACATGTTAGGGGTATTCAACTTTGACAGGACTGTGTATTCTTGGCTGATTTACCGTTCCAACAAGAAGTTATGCAAAAGAAATAGTTCTCCAAAATTGCTGCGTCTCATTTGAATTTTAAAGAATTTCGTTCGAATCATGAAGAAGTAAAAAGGTGAAATATGCATATCAGGGATCGCCACATTCAGAAAAAACAGCCTCCCCACACAGCCAAGAAGAAGAGAGAGGGAGAGAGCATGGTTAATAAAATGATCAGTTTTAAAAAAAGACACCACTAACTATAAACAAAAATGAGAACCCGAGGGGTTACCGCCTTGGAACGGTCAGTGGCAAATCAAATTGCCTCTGGGGGTTTAAACCAGGTTCTAGGGTGCACCAACCTCACACTTGCCCCAACAGGTTCTCATAACACAAAACAAGTACAAGTTGTCGTGGTGAAAAAACTCCAGCCCACTTATCGGCTCAACAATGTTGCATGCAAAAGCACACACACATATAAAACATAAGAAGCTAATAAGTAAGTGAGAAAAATAATCAATCATTGATATTCGACGAAGATCACGGTATCTCAACCCTCGGGCAATGCTTTCCAGACGGAAACTCGGCACAGCCTCGTTTCCGTCTGGAAAGCATCACCCTCGGGTTGAGATACCCTGATCTTCACCGAATACTAATGATAGATTCTCTTTTTGAATACCAAGTTGTGTTTAACCCGAAGCTAGGCGGCATGAGCAGTTAAATGCATTTCCATTAATGCCCATGAACTGTAGTGTAAGCTAAATTGAAAACGAGTCTGCAGTGATCTAATAATGGTCGTGTTCGGTTGTTTTCGAAGTTCCCTTTACATCTCTTTCATATAGTTATTGTTTGATGAAGTTGCTCCATCAAACTATTTTAAAATCCTCTTTTTTATTATTTACCTTAAATCGTTCTATTATATATGTTTTGTGCACAACAATAAAGTGTTCTTCATAGGATTGCATAAGTTGTAATGAGAATAAATCGTATATTGACAAGTTTTTCGTAGTGATGTAACTTATGAAAAGTAACGAATTAAGCTTCCAAACTAATATAATTTCATTAATGTATTTATAAATTTACTTTAGGAGCTACAAAGTTATGTTGCCGTTCGAGTTATATAAGGATTTTGCTCTATTGCAATAAACATCTTTACTCATTTCTGAGACATTTTAATTGTTTACAGAGGACGTTCTTTCAAGCTTTATTTAAGGCAAGGATTAGAACCTGATAACAACATCTAAGCCTACGAAAATCGAACGAGGATTCAAAATTCAACATGTTTAAAGAACTTCTACCGTTGTTACAAAATGACTTCAGTTACATCAATTAAAGTAACATAACTAAAACTTATTTAACTACTGAAACATTACTTGCAATGAATATATAGTAGTTATCCAACTCAAACACGGAAAGAACTGAAAACAGGTTCCTAATACAAATCATTTTAAGATATAACAGACGTCTGTAAAGTTGAAATGGCCCACATTCGTAAACTTCTAAAATCTGTCAAGTTGATAAACTTGCGTATGCAAGATTTACATGTGACATTTTATATTTTATGACAGAATGTCACACACACTCATTGACATTTTGTGATTTGACCTTGTGAAACCAAAGTATAATTATGCATAATTAAAAGAGCGTCGTCACATGTGTCTGGTTCGCTCCATCACTTGATTATGTTGCAATACGCATAAATGTTGAAAATGGGCTTAAGTGCATTGAATCGCTATATTAAATTGTAAACTGTTTGACCAATGATCGTCATATTTCGTAGATACACTTACTGATAAGTAGTAGATGTGGTTATTCCCGAACTTCTGTGTTAGTGAAAACGTGTGGCGTTAGAACGGACATGATGTGACAGCCGGGTGAATGAACGAACTATCAAGCATGGATGTAGAGTATCTCCATCTTAAATAGCTCGGTGAATCGGTAGGACATTTACAAAGTGTTCGCATTTATCATACATACGTTTCGCATAGATTTAACACTTGTAAGGCTGTTCAAAGAACAAATTATTATGTTTTCTTTAAAACTTTATTAATGCGTTGAAGTTTATACCAAGAACAACAGTAGCATTAAAGTGCAGATTTGGTCAAGACGATATTGAGAATGAACCAGCTTAAATGTTAAAATGTTAACAAGAAACGGCTTGAAGGCTAAGGCAATGCGTGCATTTAATATTTACGTGCATAGAAATAACATATTTTATAAAATAAATATCTCATATTTGCCCAGCAATTCTCGTATTCGCCCAGCAATTCACGTATTGGCCCAGTTTAGGTTTCATATGAATTTGATGGATTTAGTCTGTTAATTAATAAAATTGTCATTAATCAAGTGAAATCACATTGGCCATGTTATTGGGCCTTGGGCAATCACATTAGCCTTCGGCCTCGGGCTAATATGAATACCCTCGGCCCAATAGCAATAATTTCTTCAGTATTTATATTCTCAGATCCCCTGTTAAAATTTTATTTTGTTAAGTTTCGCCCATTGTTTTCTCGTTTAGGGCAAACCCATTCTTTGATCTGGGGGCCATACGCCGCTGAACATGAAATGATATTTATCTGAAAATACCGCATTGAAGGTTCCATGTTCACAGTCATATGCATACAAGCGTTTGAGATGGATCACAATTGTACTGTTTATTGGTGTAAATATTGAGTTGGGCTCAACCCGGCGTGGGCAGTTATATGCATTTCCATTACTGCTCATGAACAAGCTCAATCAAACCGAGTCTGCAATATTTTCATATTTGTCGTATTAAGTGGCTTTCAAAGTTCCCTTTTCATCTTTTTCAACATGCCGACAGCGTAAATATTTACACTAACAAAATAAAGTCAACAGATACAGATGTCTATTTCAGGAGTTTGGTGTTTTTTTAATAGTTTAGTTTTTAATGCCAGAATGAGTTAGTTTATATTTAAAAACCTCTTCACAACAAATTGATAGATTCTTTTTATTTACACTGATTCTCCCAGATTATTTAATTCATTCGTGTTTATAAAGTCTATGAATTTAAACATATTTTGTCTTCTATAATAACATTTTTAACATGGTTGAGAGACGTTGAATTCCTGACATGCAAATATCCCAAATTGCAATGATTTAGTGTTGGAACTTGGGGTGCTTGAGATTACTTAAAATATTGATATATTATTCACAATCTAAATAAAACTATTTTGAGAAGTGGAAAACGGAGTCAAAAGTTTGTTGTTTTTAGTTTACACTTAGAGCCAAAGGCAAAAGTATAATAAATTTTGTGTTATTTAGAGTTTTAAAAAATAAAAGTAAATCATGTTACTGCAACTAAATGAACGTTGTTTTATGACTTAAACCCAAAAAGAAGTTAAAAGTAACAGTTTACCTTCTCCCCACCGAACATCGACCCAACACACACGAACGGTTGCGCGTATGTATACGCACATATACATACACACACACTCACAGAAAGAGACAACAAATGCAAAAGAACAAGCTCTTAGAAACCTAGGAGCGCACTTTTTGAAATAGCTTAGGCTTTTTGTAGTAACAGTTTCTATTTACACAGACAACTTCTGTTGATCAGTCATTCACTTCTACTGGTTTGTGATATTACTTTTACACTGCAAGGCGGTGATAGTTGAAATATGAAAATAAACTTCTTAAAATGTTTTGCATGTCCAAATAAAATAATAAGATAGATGTTATTTATCAGCTTACTTGTTTCGAAAATTATGAAGTGTCATATGAAATTATTATTTTTCTTCCGCTTTGAATAATTAAGCTATTATCATAATTATAATGTTATTAAATATTGTATAATGTTAAGGATATTAGGCAGTTGTAGAAATGATGAATATGTAATTATGAAGCTCATAAAATATTATAAATTTAATTATTTAGAATGCAAAAAAATCGTTATTCCATTTTAACACCTCATAATTTGCAAAACATTATGACTGACAAATCAGAATGACCTTAATTATAAACGCTATTTTGGTACTGTAATTGTTAAATTTGATTAAGCTTTTTAAGTTAAAAATGATGATGATGATCATGTTCATGATGATGACTTTCATCATCATCATCATTATCATAGAAATACTTAATCTTAATACGTAATGTTAAATTTTCATTATGCTTTTCATGTTAAGTCGATTAAAAATACAAATTGCAAGATATAGAATATGTAACACTTCTCATGTTTGATACATGTGTTACTTTGCAGTGTTCTATTATTAGTTCTCATTGAATATCTATATAAACTTCTCATTATTGGCAGAACAAAATATATGGCAATAATTGTTGTTGTATTTCTTTACCAAACAAACATACAAGTGATGATTACCGAGCACAGTAAGCTAGGGGTAGAGCGTCGGACTCAAGACCTGGAGACTGCGGGTTTGAATCCCAACAGGGATGAGATTAGTTCGCAGATTCCCCAATCCACATCCGTCGCGAGTACTGGTTTGAACCCAGGAAGCAGTCATAAAATATATTGATAAATATAAATTTGAAGAACTTGTATCACAACCGAGGTAAAATAAATAAGTTTAAACTAAATTATCGAGCATAGCTGAATGATTTGAAGGTTTTATTAAATTTAATTTTCATAGTCTGAAACAGACGAGTAAATAGGTATTATAATGCTTACTTACGAAGGTTTCTAGGGAAATCTTGTGAAAGAACATAGAAGCCTAATCGCTTTCTCTTTTTCTGGCCATCTTGTAGTTTCTGCTTTGACTCCACGCGATCTGGTCTCAGTAAAATCATTGGTGTCTTATGTTTTATATGTTTGTGTCTTTTTGTATGCAACCCTGACGAGTTGAAGGGTGAGCTTAATCAACAATATAGCTTGAAATTATTTGTACATATGGGAACCTGTTGGGGCAAGTGTCAGGTTGGTGAAACCTAGAACGAACGTGAGTTAAAAATGTTTTGGCAATGACCATTCACATATCCGTTAAGTGTTTGTAGTGTCTATTTTGAAATTGATAATTTTATAAACCAATGCTCTTGTTTTCTCTGCTTTTTGGCTTGTGGGATATCTCTGTGCTTTCTGGATAAGGACATTCGTGACATGCCTAGATCACATTTTTATGAAATAGCGGAAGGGCATATAGTGTTCACCCTGTCCGTGTGTGTGCGTGCGTGCGTGCGTGCGCGCGCGCGTGCGCGCGTGCGTGCGTGCGTGTGTGTGTGTGTTCGAAAATCGTGTCCGCTCTGTAACTTTGCCCATAGGTCCAAGGTCACTGTTACTAAAATAGAATTTTCTTGTACCTGCTATAGCTTTATTATGAATGGACTGATTTCAAAATAACTTGGCACAAATGTTCACCATTACAAATCGCTGGTCGCGTACAACACCCATGCCTGTAGGTCCAAGGTAAAGGTCACTGTTACTAAAAATAGAATATTGTTGCGAAAATCGTGTCCGCTCTGTCACTTTGTTATTTCTTATTAGATTAAAAATAATTCAATTTGGTATAAATGTTCACCCTGACAAGGCGGTGTGTCGCGTACAATACCCATGCCTGTAGATCCAAGGTCAAGGTCACAGTTACTAAAAATAGAATTTTCTTGTACGGGCTATAACATTGTTATAAGCAGAGTGATTTCAAAATAACTTGGCACAAATGTCCGTCATGACAAGGCGGTATTCGCCTACAATACCCATGCCTGTAGGTCCAATGTCAAGGTCACTGTTACTAAAACTAAAATTTTCTTGTCTAGGCTGTAAGTTTGTTATTACTTACTAGATTTAAAAAAGCTTGATAAAAATGTTCACTATGATAAGGCGGTGTTTTGCGTACAAGACCCATGCCTGTAGGTCCAAGGTCAAGGTCACTGTTATTAAAAATAGAATTTCCTTGTCTGGGCTGTAAAATTGTTAGAACTTATTGAATTTTAATAACAAAAAACTTGGCACAGATGTTCACCATGACAAGGTGGTGTGTCGCGTACCATGCCCAAGCTTGTAGGTTCAAGGTCACTGTCACTGTTACTAAAAATAAAATTTTCTTGTCCGGGCCATAACTTCGTTATAAATGAGGGAATTTCAAAATATATTGGCGCAAATGTACACAATGATAAGGCGGTGTGTGGCATAAAATACCCATGCCTGTAGGTCCAAAGTCATGGTCACTGTTACTAAAATAGAATTTTCTTGTTCGGGCTATAACTTTGTTATGTATGAAGGGATTTCAAAATAACATGGCACAAATGTTCACCATGACAAGGTGTTGTGTTGCGTATAATACCCATGCCTGAAGGTTCAATGTAAATGTCACTATAACTTATAATAGAATTTTCTGTTCCGTTTATTACTTCGGTATGAATGGCGGGATTTCAACATATCTTGGCACAAATGTTCACCATATCAAGATGGGTTTTTTTCACGTACAATACCCATATCTGTAGGTCCAAGGTCAAGGTCACTGTTACTAAAAAAGAATTTTCTTGTTCGGGCTATAACCCCTTTATGAGTGAAGGGATTTCAAAATAACTTGGCACAAATATTCCGCATGACAAGGCGTACAATACCCATGGCTGTAGGTCCTTTAAAAGTACTTAATTGTGATGTTAGTGAACAATAATACTGGTATGCTGTTGAACCCTTCTAATAAAACCAGTAACTCTTCTTTAAAAAGTGGTCTTAATAGTGGGGTGGTCTTATTATCAGGGATTCTACACATGTTGATTGGAATGTGATACAATGGTATAGAATGATTATTAATAGCTTACCTTACCGTTAGTTTTTTAAACACTTGCCTTAAATAGAAAATAATTACTGTATGCGTAAAAATGTAATTGTTTTGAGGGGGAAATAAACGCTTTGCAAAAGAATTATGTAAATTTAAAAAGTTTTTCATCGCATTACCACTCACTTCGTCACACACATTTCTTTTATGAGCAGACAACAGTGCTGCAAATACAAATAATTCACTTGATCTTTAAATTTATTCATATTCTTATAATTACTAGCACATGACTTTCTTTGAAATGCTATAATCCCCATCAGTGCACTTCAGTGTCTGGTAACATGCATAGCGGGGGCATTCGTGTCCTATGGACACATTTCTAGTTTAAAAATATTCTACAGTCGATCGCTTTGCTGCCCTATTTGTAACCACGAGGAAGACTGCTTTATTGCATCGTGTCATTGCAAAACATATTTTCAACTTTATTGGTTCTCTTTCTTTCAATCATAAAAAGG
The DNA here is from genome assembly GCA_038501625.1 of Corbicula japonica. Taxonomy (NCBI): domain Eukaryota; kingdom Metazoa; phylum Mollusca; class Bivalvia; order Venerida; family Cyrenidae; genus Corbicula; species Corbicula japonica. Next base: position 16,194,778 of record JAZAYU010000003.1, read on the forward strand.
ACTTTAACTGAAAATGCAATGACATAATTTATCACAATAACAACCTTTAAATAGATAGTTATTTCACCAATTGGGGCAAGTCTAAGGCATAGTATTTTGCCACTGACCGTTTCAAGGCGGTAACCTCAATGGTTCTCTTTATCATTAGTTGTTGTGGCAATGCATGATATGCATATTTCATATTTTTTAATTTATGAAAGCTGAAAGTTTATTATTATACCACCCCTAACAAACCTTTTATATTTTAGCTTTTGAGCACAGAATTGAGCTGATCATGCAAATGGTTAAAATGTGTAATCACTAGTCCTGAATTAAATGGCATTTCAAAATACGTATGTATTATGACAAAACGCTTTTTAACCCCTATTCCCTTGTCTGTGTTGTGTGCATTTCTTTGTTATTTGTACATCTTTTTACACGTACATACTCGTTTCTAAGCTGATATTCGTGTGTTGATGAAACTGATGTTTTCATGTGTACATGTATATGTAAATAAATGAGATATATCGAAAGGTGACTTAAAAATATTCCGTTTCCAACGATCATTAAACGGTTTGAAGTTTTGAAAGTATGTGACAAAATGTGTTTGCATATTATCAGGCGGTTGTGTGGTCAGGTAAACATCTACTATTTTATGTGTTAAAGGGTAATTTTAAAAAGCGTTAGATCCCGGCATTTTACGTCAGTAGGTCCGCCACACATCAATTTACCTTTTTTGTTTTATCATTATCTGCCTCTTATCTATTGTTTATGTTCTTCATGATGTGCTGCATTTTATATATTATTATTATATTTTTCATGTTTGGTGGCTTTCAAAGTTTCATTTTCATCTAATGAAAGTTTACAGTTGCGTTGTTTATTTCATGTGCCAGTTGTAAAAATGTGAAATATGCATATCAGGAATCGCCACACCCACAAAACACAGCTTCCTCACTCAGCGAAAAAGAAGAGAGGAAGAGAAAGCATGCCTGTTATAAGTATGTCAATTCAAATAAGACGCCACAGCCAATTAACGAAAAAGAAACCCCTTGGGGTAACTGCTTTAGTGGCAACACAATCAGTTCAATCAGTACATTCAATCAGTTCTGTTATCATGTTTGGAGGCTGTTGAGCATATACTTGCGCTCGACCCGGCGTGAACAGTTATATTGCACATTTACAATTTTTACTAAGCCGGCAATATTTTTATATTTGTTCACTTTAGTGACTTACAAATTTCCATATTCATGATTTTTATAAACAAATTATAGTATGTCATTCAAATCTACAAGGTCGACAGGTGTCTACAATATATATCCTTATTAAATAGGATGTCATGAACAAAAGGATGCAATGCTAAGTGTCACTTGGCTATTAAACATAACGGGAAAATAAGTGGATGACCTTTATGCTCTTTTGCCTTTTTTATAATACATCTTAAGCTTTATAAATCAAAGACTGGTGTGTTGTCACAACATTCATGTAACATTAAAATAAATGATTTAATATATTATTATAATTATAAACTATGACACTTTTAACTCCATAACATCCTCTGACAAAGAAAATGTCAAAACACATTTATTAACAGAATCATATTTTAAATTAACTGGTCGTTTGCATAAAAGCGTGTAGAAATTAATTGTAGACTTAACTAGCTGGCTGAAACGCAAGTCTTGTCTAGGAAAAAGTATCAATTTTGGCCACTTACTATCTAGTCAGCAGAGATTGCATCGTTTAAAGACTTTAAGGAAACTCACAATGGCAAGGATATAGCTCATTTTCTTTCTTTTGTTCCATTGGTATTTAGTCCTATTGATTATGCCTTTTCAGAGGCGTTGTTCGATGTTCAAACAGCATCTAATGTTTGGCATCCATTCTTCTGGTGTCACGATGTTAACTTAATTCTCAAATCATCTAGATATCATACAGATATTCGTTTTTTTGCTGTTTGACTAGATGCAAGATCCTGATTGAGTACTGTTTTCAGCAAAGAACACCGGAACAAGATACAGGTAAATCTTTCTTCACAGCTCGTAAAAGAACCTTTTTAAAAACTGATCGTCGTAAACATTAGCTTAATCAGTGCTGTTATAAATAATGCGCTTTGAAGGACGTTGAGCACGATATTTATATTTGTGAAAATAGAGTTGCGCTAAAGCCGGTTCTTGTCGGCGTGGACGGTTATATACATTTCCATTACTGGGCATGAAAAGGCTCAATAAAACCAAGCTTGCATTATTTTGGTATTTGTCTTGCTCGCTGGCTTACAAAGTTCCCTTTTCATCTATCAAAGAAAACTTACAGATACTTACTGCATCTACAAGAAAAACAAGTTCACAAATAAAATTAATCACCTGAGCTGAAGCTGCAAAAAGGCGACGCCGACAATGATTCGACTTAAAGCTAATGCCAAAGAACAAACAAATCAAAACAGCTGATCAAAGACGAAGAATATTATACAAGAGTTCTCTTTTCATGTATATAATGTTAATGCGAGTATTAACACTTCTATTCTGTAAATGTAAGAACTTTTGTGAAAATGTTTGCTTTAATTGCGATTTTTTATTGCAGAGTTGAATTTCTTTAACAAACTTTAGTATATAATGAAACCTCTAAAAGTAGTATTGTCCTCATGTGCCATTCAAATGTTTGTAACAAGAAGTATTCAATATATACGCAAAGTGAGCTCTAGCATTCATCGAGAACAGAAATCAGTAGATTATATTGAGTTTTATCTAGCAATTTTCAAATTATTTATATTTTATCATTTGTAAAAAAGTGAAATATGCACGTCAGGAATCGCCACGCTCACAAAACACAGCCACCCCACTCAGCGTTAAGAATAGAGATAGAGAGAGTGTGTTAGTTATAAGTATGCAAACTCAAATAAGCCTCCACAAACCCACAAACAATTAACGAAAAAGATAACCCTTGTGGTTACCGCCTTGGAACGGTCAGCGGCAAAACAAATTGCCACTTGGGGTTTAAACCAGGTTCTAGGGTGCACCAACCTCACACTTTCCCCAACAGGTTCTCATATCACAAAACAAGTACAAGTTTTCTTGATGAAATAACTCAAACCCACCCATCAGCTCAACAATGTTGCATGCAAAAGCAAACAGACATATATAACATAAGAAGCAAAAAGCATTGAAAAGCCAAAGGGACGGGTACTCAATGACCTTACCGAGACCAGAGCACCTGGAGTCAAATAAGCAAGAACACGATGACAGGGATAAAAAAACAAATCGAGCTCTTAGGTTCTTTAAAAAAAACATTTCCCTATAAACCTTCATGAACTCTTAAAACCCTGCCACCGTCGTGCAACCAAAGAGGTGAGCATAATGATTAACTGTAGATAGGTTAATCACAAGGCCTGCAGAGCGCTGCAGAATATCATGTTGGTCACCTTTCTTTTTGAAATAACACATGGCTTTTACGAATATCTGGGAGATATTAACATTGCCTTTTAAGTGTATAAATTAAATCTCCATAAAAAACTGGTGAATTACTTGTTGCAAAAGTGATTTTAAACTGCACATATAATTTTGAATTTAATCTGGGTATCGGCGATAAAACTTGCAAAAGGTTTTCCTAAACGTGTGATACCGATAACCTTGTTTTAAAAGTTTTTCTTTTATGCAAAGATTACGTTCATTAAAATCATTAACATCATTGCAAGCTCTAGAAAAGCAAAGAATCTTTGAGATATAAACCCTGTAAGGTGTTGCACGAGGAACATCGCTGTCTTTAAACGGAAAATGTATTATATTTAAACTTAATCATCTCTTTTATCCTAAGTAGTGACGTTTCCATTTTGAATAGAAAGATTAAGATCTTTCTTTGTTTGCTTGCTAATCAGAAGTGTTTGCTTTACGAGTAAGTTGTAGTTCATTAGGATACATTTTATTAACCAGAGATGGAAAATGGTTATTATCTATATTCAACAAACCATCAAGGTACCTCGAGGTGTTGTTAAAGGCTGCAACAATGTCATCCAGATGTTCGGTAGAAAGAGACAACATAAAATCTCTTTAATAACAGTATAAAACAGATCAGCAACAAGGGGTGCACAATTAGTACCCATTGGAATGCCTATTACTTGTTTATAAATAGAGGTACCAAAATCTCACATAAATGTAATCCAATAAACATGTGAGCGCCTGGATAAGATCTTGGCAGGTCCATGAAGTATCATTATCATAAGAACCATCTGTAAAAAAATCCCTATGTTCATTTCAAGCGATAAATGTTTTATTTTCTCTAGCAAAAGTTTTTTCAATGAAACTGGTTAGCTTGTCTCTTGTTTATTTATAAGGAAGAGAAGTATATAAAGTAGGTAAAAATTATTTGAGTTAAGCTTCTTTAAAACGTCATTTGAATTTTTTATAGACCAAAACACATTTCTGCCAGTGCTTTCAAAAAAACTTTTTCGCAATACCTAATTACATGTTCTTTTCTGTTCTGTAAGACAAGATGTTAAGAGCACGGATAATTTAGTTGTTGTACAAGAACTAGAGTTTGCGATAATTATTGCTTTGTACGGTGTTTTGTGCATTTTAGGCAACCAATACATAGTAGCTCCTTTATCTTGTTTCGGCTAAACACTGATTCTAAATTTTGTGTGCAGTAATGATATCACTATAGATGTAGGTCAGTGAAAAAGCATAAATGCTATTAAGCTCTCAAGTTTGAACATAAATATAGTGTAGACGTCACACTTAAATTACATTATTTGAAGCCTTATTAGCAGGTGTTAAAACAAAACTGTTGTGAAAGTCTTGAATACCCTTTTCAAATGACGAAAGTTCAAACGAGGTCGATGTGGTAATTAAAAAAAGTGAAATATGCATATCACAAGCATGCGTTTATGCATATTACAAATATGCGTATCACATACAAAAGCCCTGTTTCTTTTATAGAAGGATATTCGAGTGTCAATATTCAATTTCTAGTATCTCCTATTGACATGCTAGGGCAAACTTGCTCTTACAATAGGTCTTCAAGAGTCGTTTGCCTGAATTTCTTTTTTATAATAACGATGCAGCTTTAAAGGCGTTCTTTTTGCAGCGTAGTGACCTTTATATGTAACAACCTGTCAGGAATATTATGTATTACCGCATTTGACATTTCTTTATATTTCTTTATCACTCTTCTCATTTAAAATAATATTTTGTTTATGTCTATTGAGTAATAATTAAGCCATAATATGTCAATGTCACATTTTTCAAAGTTATGCTCCTTTTTATATTTTGCTTACGTTTGCTAACGTTGGCTTAAACCTTTCCATTTCTTAATATTTCTTCATAAAACTTTCAAATTATCTAGACTGGGACTATAGACTTGTAATCCAAAGTTTGAGGGTCAAGGTAATATTTTGACCGAGTTTTGACCCTTTTTACATAGATAGTGGCGATGCATTACAACGTTTCAGATGACGAAAACGTTTACTAAACTATCCCTGGCGACAAGTAGTCAATGCTAAAAATATTAACTTTAATGTTCAGTTATTTTTTTCATTTCATCTATATATTTTCAATTTTGGAGGTCTACTTATACATCGTTGAATTTTGTCGTTATTGAGCAAACAGTTCATTCTTCAGGACATTAATTTACATATTGTAGTTCATCTTACACACATGTTTCTTTGATTTATAATTTTATATCTTACCGACTTTTTCAATCAATGTAAATTTTATTTATGGGAAAATTCAGTCTGAAAAACATACAACGAAAAACAGAGAGGATTTTTAACAGGAACATAAGACGCACTCCACCAATTATGTATATGTATGTAAGGTAAGTGCGCATCGACGCCACAAGTCCATACATTGTGCTTTACTGTCCAGAAGAGATGATGGTTGATGGGGAAATATAAAATAGTCTCAAGAAATAACTTTATTACAGCTATTGCTTGAGGAAACATACTTGGTTATAATTGTAAATAACAGACTCAGTGAAACAGAGTCCGAGTCAAAGATCACAAAAAGATACACAAGATTAGAATGGAGACCAAACTTTTCTGTATTTCAGCAAATCGCCTCAATTTCTGATCTCCAATGTCAGTTTAATTATTTTGGGTCTTGCAGTTTCGGGGTCCTCCAAAGTTCTCCAAGATGGGATATTTATAAAAATTGCAATGCTTCAGGTATGCTTTTAAAATGCATTCTGGTAACATTAGCGTGTAATGATTTCTCAATATGCTTGATCTTAAACCTTTTTGCGGATTTGATTCAAATTGGTTATATTTATTATTCAAATGAACAGGCCCCGTCAACCACGTAAGGTAATATACATTTTTCTTTGAATTTTTTAAGATGTGCCTTTAGGAGTATGGGTTACAAACCTTTTAAGGAATTCATTTAAGACAAAACAATGATAACACGTTTTGGAAATGTATTTGCTGTGATCGAATAACAGATAAATAAACAATATTTTCTGGATGTAAAGTCCCAGATAATTTCTTAGAACAGAAACTCAAACAAGACACGCAGCTGCACATGACACACAGTTAAGCAGTTTCAGTTATTCGCATGACTTGAATTTACGAGTCGTCTAGTTCTATGTGCATGGACATGCGCTGGTACAGGTTGGGAATTTACCTCTGCAAAACAAACAACAATAATTTGTAAAATAAAATAGTTTTATATAATTTGAAAACAATTTACTAACTGAGAAAATTAAAAATATATATGGATGTTTTATAATTTAAGCAAATGTGACTTTTAAAAAGGATTTTGTTTTTCGAAAACTGTTGACTCGTTCTTTCTTAGATAAAGGAGTTTATCTAGGTTTTAATGTTACTTTTTGCACAGTTATATGTTTGTAAAATATGTTAATTTAATAACGCTTATAAAAAATAAGGCTATCAATCACCTTATTTGTAATCAAAATTACATCTGCTACTAAAATTTACTCTCGAGGCAACATCATCCTGTCTGTCGGAACAGGTGATACAGCTGCGATAGAATACTAGTACCGGACCAGTACAACCTAGTACCTATGTTCTGACTATACACAAATCTTGGTCATGAGCCTAATTTTACAACGTACCTAAGATAGACCGCACACAAAATCTGAACGCACTTAAACTTGTGTATTTTGTAAGGAGTTTTTCGTAGTATCTCTTATTTAAATTTAATCGAAATCAATCACTTACTCGCAATTAGCCAAGCACTCATTGTACATAGTTTCCTCGCCATCCACACACACAGGGCTGTGTTCCTCAGCGTAACAGTGTGAACAAGCTCCTCCATAGGCACCAACAATGGGTTCAACTGGCGCAGCAGAGTTACATGGGCAATGGTTTTCACACTCACGTGGTTCGTTGCTGAAATACGTATATCATACCACAGTTATGATAGTTTACATAGAAATCACTCTAAATTTGAAATTATTTTATATTCTAACAATATTGCATATGACGTATTTGTGAAGATTTAAGTATTGCGCACCTCGCGATTGCTTTGCCATAGACAAAACAGAAAAATATATAAATCTCTCAAACGACACAATGCACTTCCATCAAACTTTGCACAAATAAATGCTATAAGTGTATGATTATTTTGTATACATTAAGAAAAGTAAGAACAGTAGAGAAAAATACTTAGACCTAACAAATCCCTAAAATTCTATTTGCAATTTATCACAAAAAGAAAGCACTCAAAACATCAATTCAAATGTCAACATGCGTGAAATGATACTGACAACAATATCTACGGTCATTGAAAAGAACTTTTAATTGTGAAGAGAGAAATCAACGTTTTTATTTTTATGTCATCCATTTTCGCGACCAGGAAATTGAAGGTCAAACACACTTTGACAAATAACTCGCATTGTAAACATTGTTTAGACCAAAGGACCTTAGGTATCGTTGTCAGTAACTCATTACTCACCAAGACATTTAAATAGATGTTTAGTGATGCATCGTTTTTGTGATAAATTGCAAATAGAATTTAAGTTTTTTTTTATCTAACTATTTTTCTTTACTGTTCTAACTTTTCTTAGCGTATGTAAATTAAACATATATTAATAACATTGGTTTGTGCAAAGTTTGGTAGAACTGCATTGTGCCGTTCGAGAGATTTTTATATTTTTCTTTTTTGTCTATGACAAGTCAATGGCGAAAGGCGCAGTACCTTAAAAACTGTTTTGTAAATAAAATCTGTATAAAGTAGACGTTTAACAATTTTTATAAAATTACAATGATCTCCATCATGTAAAAAATATTGACTATATCGTTGTGTGTCTATCTTGATTATACAAACATATTATATACAATTAATTAAACCGTTAATTTAAAAGGTAAGTGTAAATTTACCGGCATGCTCTGTAGCAGTCGTTGTCATATTCATTTCCATAGATTGTACAAACGGGTTTGTACCCCTCGTACTGGCAATAGAAATCACATGACTGGGCTGGGGCAGCTGGGACAGCTGGGACGGCTGGAACTGCACTGTAATAAGGTGGTACTGCGGCATTGCTGAGTCCAGCATCTGGATAGTCTCTACCTGATGGAAGTCCCCAGTCAGGGTTGTCATTGCGGCGGCCACCGGCAGCTTTAGCTGGAGCTGGGCCGGACATCCTTGGTGGTGGTGGACCAGAACGGGTACGAGTCCTACCATTGTCTGGGTAATCTCTTCCAGATGGCAGTCCAAAGTCTGGGTTGTCGTTACGACGACCTCCAGCAGCTTTGGAAGGTGGTGGGTAAGCACCATTTGCCGGTGGAGGTGCACCTCCAGCGGCTTTTATTGGCCTTGGGGCTCCGTTGTTTGGTGGGTAAGCTCCGTTTGCTGGTGGAGGTGCACCTCTGTTTCTATTGTCGGGTACATCTCTGCCATTAGGAAGTCCTCTATCAGGGTTATCGTTTCTGCGCCCACCAGCTGGTGCACCATTATTTCTTGCTACTGGGGCTGGTGCTGGTCCTGCTGGAGCAGGGGCGGGTCCAGGAAAGTTGTTTCGACCGTCAGGGACATCTTTGCCGGATGGTAAGCCTACATCGGGGTTGTCATTTCGGCGTGAGGGACGTACGCCCTTCTTTGTCTGTGTTGGGGGACCTTGCGATCTGACAGAAGAAACTGAAAAGAACCATTATTTCAAATTGTAAAGGTTTTTCTTTCAGGTCATGAAATGTTTGAGTTTTTTAATTATGTTTCGAGAACTAAAACATATCTGCCTATAGTATTTCGTAAAACAAGTACAAATACATCTATACATATACATGTAATATAAAAAACTACATAAAATAATATTTTGGATGTAAACAATCATTAATCATTCTACAAACCGTCCAGTTTATAATTAAATCTACAATGGTGTTTTTATGTTTTGTTCGCATACTTGCTTGGTTCTTTTTTATTGCAAGCAATATTTATACTGCAGTTAAAATGTTTCATATATGACCCTTGCTGAATTATATTAAACGGGCCGTTTTATGAAAGCGAAGAAACTCCTTCAAGTAGTCAGTTGAAAAAATCGGATGACTGAAACAGGTACAGTGCTCTTTTGTTGTTGAAACGGATTCACGCTGACCTGGGCATTGTTAACTGTGAATCCGAAAGACAGTTATTCGTTTGAATACTACACTTAACAACTTTTCTAAGTATACACTTGCGTACTAGGGCATTACTGGCTTGATTATTGAGCTTTTGCTCTAAAACTTTCAATAAAACATGCAAGTAATACTAATTGATTTATTAGTAAAACATTATTCAAAATGACAGACAAATGACTGCTCACAATTATTTAGAATACTGACACCCACAGAAAACAAATTCACAATATCAGCGAAGAACGGTAAAATCGCGAAAATTTAGTTGAAGCGGATTTTTTATTATGGGTGATCAGTTATAACGCTGTGTGTCAATGCACAAGAGGACTGTAGCAGTTTTAATCCAATGGAACTTAAATTCTGCAGAATATCAGCGACAAGTCCTTGTTCCGGTTGTCCTTCCACGTCTCCAAGCACAAAGGCGCATGCAGTAAATGCATGGTGGTGCTCTGTGTCATCGTTCGGCGAACACTAGACGTTTTCTTGAGGTGAACATTGTCAGAATATTTCCACGGTGCGCTAGAACTCCGGATTTAAATTTAATTGTAAATCTTTTGTGTGATCTTGGAAGAGGCGTACGAAACAGGATGGACCAACCATGCAAATTGAAAATGGTTTCTTCAGGAATGGGCTTAAGATTCCATAAACAAGTCATTCAGCACTGTATTAACTCAATGAGATTCAATGTGTCTTGCAGTTATACGCGCTGTTGGTGTCATACTCTTTATTAGCCGATGTAAATTTGTATTCTGTGGGTCCCAGTACTCTAAATGACTGGGAACAGTCAGTTGTCTGTCTTTTTGAAAACTGTTTTACTGATAAATCAATTAGTATTTATTGCATATTTTTTTGAAAGTTTTGGAGCAATAGTTCAGTTATCAAGCCATTAATGCCCCAGTACGCAGGTGTTTACTTACAAAAGTTGTTAAGTGTATTAATATATGAAGTCTATCGCTTGACCGTCTAGTGTTCTAAAAACCGGACATAGTTGCCACCCTCGCAAGCAAGCAAACGATCAATAAAATTTATTTATATATTTTTGAGGAGAGGGCAATGAGTTCAACACCTGAATAGCACATGTTTGTTACCAAATATAGATACCTGATGGGCATTTTATTGTTTATTTATAACAAAAAATGACCAATGTAAAAGGTCAATAATTGCCAATACACGCATACTTATAAATTATGACATTTTTGCGACTTTCGTTTTTATGGGCACTTTGTTTGCGATTGATCGTTAATTTAATCATGGATAATTGTAATTATTAATAATAATGAATGACAGACGTACTGGAAAACTGTTATTAAACTTGCCACTCTGAAAAGGCAAGTAAGTAAACAACATTTCTATTGAAAGAAATTAGTTTCCCAAATTGTCCGCATACTTGAATCTCACGGTTTCATTATAACTTGTTTACATGTGAGCTTGTAAAGTTATTGTTATTGTGATTTCCAAATTTAACGCCCTCCTTCCTGTAAACAAGAACATAAAAGAACCCGTGAGGGGTTTAATAACGCTATATGTTTAACTTATACACTTCTAGTGATTCATTGAGTGAAAGTTCGTCATGCAGTCTGTAGTAATATTTTTGTACTTAACAGCTAGTTTAGCTGTGGCATAAGTAACAATGACGTTTTCTTTACACTGCGGCTTATTCGATGTTATAAACACTAAACAGTATAAGCTAGTGTCCAACCGCCGTAACTTCTATCTTTTTTCTTAACAAAGTGTCAACCGATATTGATGCCGGCTTTGTCAGCGGACGGCAACCGACGGCCATTTTACTTGAACGCCGAAGACGAATGTTTATAATAACGTGTCTATTGATAACCTAACCAGGTTCTGCTGATTAATGAAGTTCTATGCGGCTTCACATTCTTTCAGTAGGTGTCAAAGAATTATTGTAAGATCAAAATAAACAGATTGTTACACGATTCTCAACATATTTCTAATAGAGTATGTTCTTTGTGTCATACAAATAATATTTAATTAGTGAAATTTTTGCAGAACTTGTGTCAATAAATGTTTAATATCTCAGAATGCATTATGCAAACAATGGAATATTACCTTGCGTATTTGCTGAAAAATGTCTAAATTCTTACATTGTTTGACAAACTGATTTACAGATTCCGGTGGTCGATTCATGATTGAATTAAAATCAGTCAGGTGTTGTTATATGTTACTTCCACGTGTAGTTATAAACGGTCAGTAAGTCTATTGGTAGATTTATTTTTTAATGATAAAATATCGTTTAATAAAATAATTCTAGTTCACTTCTTCAGAATGAACATGTACATGTGGGGGAGATAAGCTGCGAAAGACTTGTGCCCAAGGTTATAAAACTGAGCATGGAAATCAGTCGCCATTTCAGCCATTCAGATGCTTGAGATTTGAGACTGCTTTCCATGCTCAGTTTTATAACCTTCAGCCTTGGACGGATGATCGACGCTCCGCCCGGTGAGCAAACAGAAAAAAATATCTTCAATTTAAAGTATTAATCTCTATCTGTCCTTGTTAATGATTTGGTATGCAACACACTTTCATCGAAAAAAAATAACAAAGTTACACTAATGGTACCTTTTTGTATTTTTAAATTTGATTTACTTAGCCTAATACCAAGAAGAATGTATTATTTGTTCCTGTTGGAGTTTTGTTGTAGCAAATAGGGGATATGTGTTTGTTTTGGTGAATATTTTATTTTACGAGTCAACACCAAAAATTGATGTTTCGCAGAAACATACACATTTTCTGTTTATTCTGTGTTTCCTTGTCAAATGTAATATATTCGAATGGGAGGTAATAATTTGGAATAAAAAAACAGTGACAATAAATATGGTATTGCACAGTTTTAAAACAGTAAAATTTCCAATTTTACTTCCCCCAGAAAACTAAAATTCAAGAGAAAACATAAAAAGATATAGTTATTATCTAATTTACTTGATACGAAATGGTTGAAAGGCAAATAGGTCGGCGCTGATATGAATTATAATTAAAACATTAAATTTAACGAGTATGCAGACATGTCGTAATTTCAAACATATGCACCATTAGAACACACGTTAAGCGATGCAATTAAAATAAATTTAAGCGATGAAGTGCATATCGCATGCATACACGTTCCTATGCAAACTGTTTCATAAAGAAAGTTATAAATATACATACCTGCCACTATCACAATCAAACAAAGAATAAATCCTTTCATAGTCTAGTTTGTACGCCGATTATGCATTATGGCGCGGCTTGCTCCCTTAAATAGCTGACAAGTCTACGCCTTGGTGATCCTCGAGAACGCGCATAATTAATGTCTACCGAAATTTACATCTTCCGCCAATATCTTGATATGCTGTCAGTCCGTTCAGCGGACGAACGTATTAACGGCCATCAAATATAGCAAGGTTACGTTATTTTTAATTACCCATAGCACAAACGACTGTGCAACGAAAAACTATGTTGTAATAAAAACTGTAAGTTTATAAAAACAAAGTATCATTAATGGATCTATGTGAATTATTTGAATTAATGATTCAGTAAGTATGCATCTCCCTCTCTGATTGGGTCCTTATTATGTAGTTCTTGCCGAATATATTTTGTATGTTTAATACTTGCGTTATAATTTCTTAAGAAAAGGGTCGATATGGCATTACTGAAAATGCACAACTGTTACTAGCAACATGTTAACCAATCAATAGTTTGAAGTTTCAAAGTTAAGGTTGGTTCATTTGTTATTGGCAAGACACCGATAATTTACATAATTTTCAATAGGAAAGGAAGTGTCGGAAGTATATGGCGGTGATTTACATTAAACTCGATAGACCACACCCATCTGTCTTAAATTGTGACCCTAATTAACCCATAAGCCTTCTTTGTTCTTCAAACAATTAACTACAAATGTCGTTTTCTTAATATTTCAGAAACGTAAAAATTCAATACATTAAATGTCACTCAAGATTTATTCGTGTTTTTTTTGCCTTCAAAAAATAGCATACGTAATAGAAATACTTTTAAAAGTTCATGTAAATTATAGCTGTCTCATCTGTTCGTAATAATTATTCCGATATTTTATCAATAGAAATGGCTTTCCTTATCTTGTGAATGTCATTAGTGATTTTTACTGCAATGTATTAGTTTTAAGGACTAGATATTGTATTTCATGCCAATTATACATATTTTCTGGTTATAATTTAATTACTTGATCCTAATTATAACTCGGAATGGAATGTTTTACGATTATCGTGCTCTGCAAGCACTACACGCATCAAAAATACAGTCCTTACCTGTTCAGTCAAAAGCAGGAGCTTTTGTTGTTCGGAATTTTATTCTATGAAGAACAATATGTGTCGTTTTGTATTGCTTGGCTCATTTTTAGCGCTCTTTGATTAAATGTAGAAAAATGTAGAAGATTTCATGCAAATATGCATTATATTGATGAAAAGTATATGATTTAGTGGTCAGTAAAGGATATATGAGCAATTTCTTTTACATTTCGATTCGTTGCTATTGTTTTTCATCGAAAATGATATTAGTTGTGAGGCTGTAGGAGTATTCAATTCAGTTAACTCATTGCTTACACAAAAAGTGAAATATGCATATCAGGGATGGCTACATCCAGCAGACACAGCCTCCCCGCACAGCCAAATAGTAGAGAGGAAAAGAGAGCATGGAATTACAATAATCAATTTCAATACGGACGCCACAAACAATTAACGAAAGTGAGAACCCGAGGGTTTCCTGCATTGGAACGGTCAGTGGCAAAAAAAATTGCAACTGGGGGTTTAAACCAGGTTCTAGGGTGCACCAACATCACACTTGCCCCAACAGGTTCTCTTATCACAAAACAAGTACAAGTTGTCGTGGTGAAATAACTCCAACCCACCCATCGGCTCAACAACGTTGCATGCAAAAACACACAAACATAAAAAACATAAGAAGCTAATAGCATTGAAAGCCAAAGGGCGGATACTCAATGATCTTACCGAGACCAGAGCTCCTGGAGTAAAGAACACGATGACAAGGATAAAAGAAACGAATCGAGCTTCTAGGTTCTTTTAAGAAAAGATTTCCCCTTAAACCTTCATAAACTCTTAAAACCCTGCCACAGTCGTGCAACCAAAGAGGTAAGCATAATGATCAACCGTAGATGGGTTAATCACCAGGCCTGCAGAGAGCTGTAAAATATCATGTTGGTAACCTTTCTTTTTTTTAATTTAAGTCAAAATTGTTACGTATTTGTGTGGACTGTGGTCGTTGAATGATATCTTCGGAATTCAACCGCTAGTAAACTTGTAAACTTGTCAGAATTTTACTTCTTATCACAGAAAACCTCAAATGCTTTCAATTGAACTGCCTAAACATCTTTTGTAATGTCTATTAACATAACATTCGCATAACCAATGTGACAGTAGTGTCATCAAAAGAAATGCTTTGGGTAAAGGCAATTTATATAAAAAAACTTCTTTGATGAAAATCCACTGAGATACCGGTTGTGTTGAGTTCCTTAAGAGAGTTGAACTTTAAAACATTAGTATGTAAACCTTACATGTTAGTATGTTCCAAGGCGGTAACCCCTCGGGTTCTCATTTTTGTTAATTGTTAGTGGTGTCACTTTTGAAACTGATCATTTTATTAACCATGCTCTCTCCCTCTCTTCTTCTTGACTGTGTGGGGAGGCTGTTTTTTTCTGAATGTGGCAATTCCTGATATGCATATTTCACCTTTTTATAAGGTTTTCAGTGTGCCAAAGTTTTGCAAAAAACAATATTAAAAGTTAAATTAAGAGCCGTTATCGCTGTATAACGTTTACTTCTAATCGTATTTTTTAAAACAAAATGTTGCACTATTAATTGATTGTAATTAATCTATTTATGTAGTCAATTCCTAATAATTATGATGAACTTGCGCATCATATGCATACAAAAAATAATTTGACAAGTGACTAGCAGATGACCTAACATTACAGGTTAACCGCGAAAATAATAACATATATAGAAATAACAGTAACACGTTCAGCGAATAAATCATGTGTGATCTTGTTATGAATATTGAATATGTCATCGTTATATGTGCAATAATACATGTATTTAGACAGTTTTATAACTGAACGATGACAGTTAGGCCATTGCTTCAAGTACTGTTCAGTACTGGATTACTTTTGAAATAAATCAGTAAGGCTATCCCACACAGTTGTAAACCGCAAATAACCATGTCAGATTTGTAATGCTGTTATAAGAGTATGCGTCCAATATATAACACTTTTGCACTCGACAAAAAGAATGTCGTTATTTCTCTTCTGCAACATTGCTTACCAGTTCCGGATGGAAGCTTTGACTTAAAGACTATAGCTTCAGTTTCAAATATCGAAAATTTCTGCCTGTTTATATTTGAATAAAAATTTGCATGATGATAGATACATAACAAGGGTGCACAAATACGAAATTGAATAGAAACATTTCAATTATGTTTAAAGTTTTATTGAACGTTTTGAGGGGTGACCTTTTGTTCCAAACGGAAAAACTAATTAAATTTAATATATTCAAATTTATATTGAAAAAGAATTGCACCTTACATAATTATAACAAACATGCTCTCTTTTCCTCTCTTTTTTTCGCTGCGTGGAGAGGCTGTTTTTTGTGAGTGTTGCGATTCTTGGTATGCATATTTCACTTTTGTATACATATGCTGTAGCATGTAAATACATTTTATCACATGTAATTAACTTGCCTGTTTTTAAAAAGGTGATTTCTTCTAGAAAACAATGTATTTCAGTTTTACTGTTGGCATAGTTAATCAATTTGTCCTGGTTAAAAAAATATTTTTACATGTTTAAATAAATTGTTTTTTTCTAAAACAAATATGGACTATGTATTTCACGATTTTTAAGGAATAATCTTTGAA
This sequence comes from Corbicula japonica, assembly GCA_038501625.1. Classification (NCBI taxonomy): domain Eukaryota; kingdom Metazoa; phylum Mollusca; class Bivalvia; order Venerida; family Cyrenidae; genus Corbicula; species Corbicula japonica. The sequence continues at coordinate 16,211,204 of JAZAYU010000003.1, forward strand.
TAATATTTGTCAAATTTAAAAAAATGTTAAAAATGCATATCAGGAATCGCCACACTTAGACACCATAGCCCCCCCCCCCCCTTTTCAAATAAGACGCCACAAACAAATAACGAACAAGAGAACAATTGGAACGGTCAGGGGCAAACAATATGGCACTAGGGGTTTAAACCAGGTCAAGACATATCTATTGGTTAGAATTTGGATTTCAACCAATAACATAAGTTATTAGTGAAATAAATGTTCTATGTTTGTTTTTGTCGTAGAAAAACTATTTATTTTGCAAAACTTTTTACGCACATGTCTATTTCAGGCATAACCGAACACTCTTTAAAATATGGTCGCGATCATCAAGGGCTGCTTCTTCCACCAGTATCCGTTTCAATTGCCTCTCTTGATTGTAATATGCTAAATTCAAAACATGAGGAATGTGAATAATTTTGGGAGCCAGGCATACTTGAAGTATCCTTCGTTTGGTGATGGATAGGGACGGTATGTACCATTGTCTCTTGCATGCTTGGCTATACGCTGCCACCTAACATTCTTGGCTGTGGTTTAATCATTTCATTTAATTAGCAGAACATACTGTATTAAGAATAAAATAGATGGTTTTATTATGATTTATTGTGTTATTAAAAATATTATAGTTTAATCGTGCGATTGCTACGTCTTACCTAAAAGCTCGCCTCAAGGTCGCCTTTCAATAAAGCGAAGGGTTTAGTTTTGTTTAAATTCTTAACAACGAAGCGAGGGGTAAAGTCACGTTTATGATCTTACTTGAGAGACAATTCCGGTGAACAGTAGATTTATTCTTTTTAAATAATTACTCCGAACACTTAATTATTGTTTTCTTTCAGAAGAAACTTAAGGTTTGTTAAACAGAACGAACCTTAACACCGCTAGAAAAAAGAGGCAAATTTAAGTTTAGTTCTTTTGAAAATATTGCATTTAAGACATTGTGAAGTTTTGGGTCACAGTGATTCATTTTAATCATAACACTTCTGTGGTTAAACTGTTTAACACTTTCCTCCATAGATACGCATTTTTACGCATGTGCGACCAGTGTAGATCCAGATACGCCGGCACATCCGTGCGGTCTGATCGGGATCTGCACTGGTCGCATTTTGGTCAGAAATAACCTACGAATCAAAACAGCGAACCTCACAATAAAGGTGTACCTATGGAGGAAATGGTTAAGCATTTCATATAGAGAAGAATAACAAGAACGGAAAAGTCAAATAGTTCACAATTTCATTATATGCTTCATTATATGCTTCAGGGTGAAATTGTTTTTTTTCAACATCAAATCATAAACTAGAAATACGGAAATGGCGCAGGGAGAGTACACATTTATTGTCACTGTACCAATAATTAATTTTGCACAAAAGAACATATTTTTATTGCTGTGAGAGCATTTGAAATGGGTTTCAAGTTCAATCATTGCTTTAAAATTATTTATTTAAATGTCGCCGTTTTTCATAATTGGAGTTTTGAATTCTAATTAAAAAAAGACTGGTCAGTTAAAGTGAGATGTATTTGCTTGTGGATGTTTCTACTTTGCAGACAATTGGTTAAGTCAGATCTGCCGGTTTTATTAAAAAAAACATATATTTTAATTATCTCTTTGTTTTCGTTGCTGTTACCATTTACAAAAAGTTTAATATCTGCCTAAGCGGTCTGCCCTTAACATTGAAATATTTCCAATCTTCAAACATTGTTCTTTCTGTAATGCTATTTTCTGGAAAAAAAATGTGAAATATGAAAGCGAACTTCATGGTAAACCAGTTTATACTCCAACATGAAAAGGAGTCAATCGTGATCATTAATCTTCATCTCACAACTTTGGATTTTGTCCTGAGATAATAGGCACTGGTCATTTTTCGAATCAATCTCAGACAGCTGATCCGTTGGTCAAAAAATGCCTGCTCAAAGAGTACGTCGTTATCCTAAAATGATGGCATGCATAAAACGTTATTTGAAGGTTACAATGAAGGCCCTTAAAGAAAATTTTGTTTGACAATAGGTAAGGCTCTATGTTTTATTACCATACTTATAGAAATATTTAAGATTTCATAAACTCTAGATTATGGGTAAAGCTTTATCATATGAAGTGAGATAAAATTCAAATATATTGCTTTAATTTTATAATAAACGGAAGCTGACAATTCTTTCTTTTTCAAAATATCAATCAGAAAATACATGTTTTTTACAAAAATGTATTATCGAGTCTCTCTCTATCTCTCCCTCTTTCTCTCTTGATAAATGAATGCTATTAAATATGATAAACTAGTTAGATACATTTATATTTTTAAAAAAAATCTTTAAGTATGTATATATATTCGTATCGTTACTTTTAAAAATTGTAGCTAAATTTGAATGAAAATCAATCCATTTACATCATGATGTCACACTCTGCTTATTGCTTATGTACTTAAAAAATGAGTTTAACGATGCAACACAGTAATATATCTTAAAGATTTAATATTTACTATTAAATAACTGTCAACGACAACAAAAACAAGCGTTACGAAGATGTATTCTTATTAAGGTATATTTTGACAGGACGACAGTTTTATGTCACTTATTAGCTGGTGTACGTGAGTAACCATCAGCAGCTGCACCAAGATGTGACATCATCATTAGTCAGAATAGTACTCTTAAAAAGTAACAATTATTGTTATTTATTAGCAGGCGCCTGATCTAATATTGTACTGATTTGTTCGGAGATGACAAAATAAACAGATTTTGTACATTTCCAGGGTGGCGAAACTACGTCAAGAGCCCTTTGAGGAAACAAATTCTTATGCTTTTAGGCTCGCTATTTTGCCATTTTTTAAACTCTTATATCTGCCTATTTCTAAAAAAACACAACAAAAATCTTTCAGCTTATATAAGCAGATAGTTTGACAAGAACAAAAAGAGAAAAACGTGGAACAATTAATACTAGACGTTTTATTACTTAAATTTAAAGAGTCGTTAAAATGCTGCAAAATCTAGGTTTAAACGCATGGTGCTGCTTTGGTCTCTGTAAGATAATCGATTTCGTATTTATTTCACTAAGCTTCTTTTCGCATGTGACATAGGTGAGAAGTGGGGAGGTTGGGGATAACTATTAAAGGCGACAATACTATTAGCTTCTTATATTTTTTATGTTTGTGCGGTTTTGGATGCAACATTGTCGAGTTGATGTGTGTGTTGGAGTTATTTCACCAAGACAACTTGTACTTTTTTGTTTATATGATAACCTATTGGAGCAAGTGTGAGGTTGGTGCACCCAAGAACCAGGTTTAAACCCCCAGTGACAAATTATTTAGCTACTGACAGTTCCATGGCGGTAACCCCAATGGTTCTCTTCAACGTTAATTATTTATGGTGTCTTATTTGAGAATTGTTTCCCTTATACACTCATACTCTCTTTCCCTCTCTACATTCTGGCTGTGTGGGAAGGCTGTCTCTACATTTTGGCTGTGTGGGAAGGCTGTCTCTACATTTTGGCTGTGTGGGAAGGCTGTCTCTACATTTCGGCTGTGTGGGAAGGCTGTCTCTACATTTTGGCTGTGTGGGAAGGCTGTTTTTTCTGGTTGTGGCGATTCCTGATAAGCACATTGCGTTGTTTTGTATTGTTTGTTCATATGGAAATCAGGCTGTGCATATGTGGGTTTGGTGCATCATAAACATCCTATAAATTATCGAAAAGGAAACTTAATATCTACAAAAATACATAATTACTGTATTGCTGAGTTGCTTGAAATAAGAAGTTGAAATAAAGTTGCATAGATAAGATCAACGAAAATAATAAAAGAGCGTGTTCGTTTTGCCATCAATAACCTTCAAATCAGTTCGAAACTACTATCAACTTCAAACAATGTGGACTTAGTAACAAACTTCACTTCATTAAATAGAAAATGTGTAACTTTTAACCTTTGTATTTTTGGACAATACGAAACAATATTTCTAACTGATTGGCTGACAAACACCCCCTGTTATCTGTAATCTTCCTGCAATTGATAAAGTCGAGTAGTTCATGCAAAAATGTCCCCGGAGGATCATTCAATTTTAATACACCCAAAAACGTAGCTTCGCATCCCTAATGCTATGTCTTTCGAGCCATGCTTGATTATTATGTTTGTTTCGGTTGACTATTTAATTTGACCTTTTATTATATTGCCGTAATTCATTCAGTTGAAAATTGGTCATCAGTATCGTTGCGTGTTCGTTACAAAACAATAAATGCCATTAAAAAGAACATAATGTAATTTTCGTATAAGTGTCTATCCGTTTTGATTGATAAATAGCTATTTGTCGAATATTTTTTACGTCGTAAAGTCTATAGTATTTTCCAGTTTGCTGCATTTGGTTTTTGTTTTCACAATCAGTTTGCTCTGAAGAAGGTGAATGATGTAGATACCATCTGAACACAGATTTATTCGCTTTATGAAACATGACTGAAGGTTATAAAGCTGAGCATGGAAACCAGTCTCAAATCTCAAGCATCTGATTGGCTGAAATGGCGACTGCTTGAGATTTGAGACTGGTTTCCATGCTCAGTTTTATAACCTTGAACACAGATGACAAGGGAACTATGAAAGCCAGCGAACTACGGTGCATGTCTTATGCATATTTGGAAAACACAACAAAACGCAAATGTTTTGCATGATCTCAATTTGTCTATTCAAATGTAAGTTTAGTTGAAAACATTTTTGTGGCATGTTTTTCCCTCTTTTTATGGAAAATTTATTGATAACTTTACGAAAATGGGAGGCAACATTAATCTTCCCTTATCATTCGTGATAACCATCGAGGTGACTGTTTTGGCATTGGATAGCCAGATAACGTATTTATGTATACTAACAATGTGTGGGTTATACCCATTAACCACCCCTAGGCCTAATTAATGACTAAACTCGTTTTGCCATAAACACTTAACAATAGAGTAATAAAATAGTTTTATCATTAAGATAAGAGTGACAAATACATACTTAAGATAATCAAAAGTCTATATTGCTATTAATTTTGCTTTAATGTTACATAAATCCTTCTGATGATCAAACTTGTTTTGAATAAAGTGTCAATTGTAATTAATTAGGTTTGTAATGCCACATAAATCCTTTAGACTGTACAGTCCATAAAACATAAGGATTTTTTATTTACTGAATTTTAATTTGTTTTTCTTCTTTGTCTTGACCTAAATTGACATTATTATTGATTCAAGTCCTGCTTTCTGACACTTTAATGGTTGACAAGTACCGGCGTCTATTGAACTGCTAATCAAATTTATTTTTGTCGTCGGCATTTACTGATTTAATTCTAGCATACAACATCATTATTCTGTCGAGGGTTGGAAGTGCAATAATATGCTTCATATTTTTGTTACACCTACATAAATCCGATAAGATGCTTCTCTTCTTTTTGACATTTGTACTCTGCACATCAATATCTTCGTCTTCCCTGTATCGGTTTCATCCTTTCGCTATTGGATTGCTACTTCTCCATTACAAATATGTTAATATTATGTAAAATATACTATAATATGCTTACTAACTGTTTCAGAAAGTCATTGGCTTTATCACAGAAATGTCACTGGTAGCGTTCTCATAGTGAACCAAAAAGTGATCGTATTTGTTCGAGTGTACCAATGCACAGATCATCGGTTCATGCGGCTGCTGTCTTCGTAAAAGAGCCTTGGTGTTTCAGCACTGACTCGTTGACTTCGTAATGATAACTAATTTGGTTAAAGAACTCATTCATTCGTTTTATACTGTCTTTACACTCTTAAATGTCAACTACAGCATCCAGACATCTAATTGATAAATGTCTTATTACTTGGATTTAGGTATTATTAAAGAAAGATGTCTCCCTAAATATTGTGTTATTGTAATTGATGTTCTAAGTTAAAACTTTTCTAATCAATGTGTCTTCAGTCTATTTGACGGCATAAAAGTTTACAACCTGGTATGAATAATAAACAGTCTTATAACTGTGTCATTGATTGCTCGTTTTAACCTTTCTAAGGTTACATTGCGAATTCAAAAAATAGTCTCCACAACTGGTCGTACAATGTTAATGATATTTTTCCAAATGATTGTCATAAATGTTCTAAAAGAACCTTTAAAACGTATCACAATAGGATCAAACAAATTAAATCGGTAAGATAAAATTCTGCGTACAATAAAGTGTTTCTAAATTGTCACAGATAATGTGACTAGAGTCAATAACGCTTTGTAGTCTAGGCTATGATTGAAATCTACAAGGAAAACAGTTCCAACTGTATTCTCGAAACAAAAACAATAAATGCAAAACGAAAGCAAAAATGTTCTTTATTTCGAGACAAATTTAAAGTTTTGTTGTTTAATAGATATACGCCTGTACTATTTAACATTTAGAAAAAAAAGAAAGACATTTTATGCCCGTTTCGTGAAAAAACAAAACATTTTGCGATACGAAAACCTCCAGTTTGCGAAATCTTAACAGTGACAATATACGATTTGGTCACTTTATCAAAGTAATGTAACAAATGTGCGAGACATTGAACATATCTGTAGTAAACCAAAATTGCCCTACATGTTTGCGCAATGTCCGATTTATTGCCTGCAAGTGCTTACGAGTAATTTATTACTATCCTCACGACTGAAGGTTATAAAACTGAGTTCGGAAACCAGTCTCAAATCTCAAGCATTTGATTGGCTGAAATGGCGAATCAGATGCTTGTGATTTGAGACTGGTTTCCATGCTCAGTTTTATAATTTTGGGCATATAACGTTGTGTCAGTCATCTCAAGATCAATACTGTAAGGTGAAACCTGCCTTAGCAGCAACCTGCGAATAGCAACCACCTGTCTAAAACAGCCAGAAATAATAGAAACGCATAAGGTCATTCATCTCACTCAATGATCAATCACCAAATGGAAGGAAAATAGAATGTTTTCAAATTCAAGCGGACTCAGTGGAAAATTCCAATGCAAACCACGTGTGATTCTAAGAATTCGTACCATTTTCTAGGATTCTTCAATCGAAAACTAGTCCGCCAGGTTCGCTTTAGAATATAAATATCCAAGCTGTCTTGGTCGGATAACCCTTACCCACCCACATTCTTGATCATTTTGCATTCACAACCAAACAAATGCTAAAAGAAAAAGTAAATAAATGAAATAACAAGAGAGTTGACGGGCTTTCGGTCCGATGATTTGATACAAGAACATATGAAATAACCGTTATGGTAACGTTCGAGACTAAGAATAAACAGAGTGATGCACATCTGCGTATCTAAACGATTCCCAGTAACCTATTCGAGATATATATCAGCGAAAGCAATTTATTTTTTTAGTATTACATGAAAAACATGATTATGTTACTGCCTTTAGTATAAAAATTGTAAATGTAAGTAATGCATATACTCCATGTTTGGGATGTTTTAACCACCCATCCCTACCACAACAAATAAAATACGTCGACGGTTTATCATGAAGGAACTTCGAATAGAAAGATGTTACTTCATAAGGTGTATTTTTGCTTTCATTTATAGGGTTTAGTCTGTCTTAAAACTCAAGTGTGGAAACACAAACGTTTACAAGTATTCCGTCTTGACTGCAAAAGATAAAAATAACAAAGAAAACGGATAGTTGTACCAGAGTAACACACTGGTTCACGAGAAGTCGTAACGACGTACCATACCGCAGTATCAAAATCTGTATCAGCACAGATTCATGACACTTAGGGTTCTCTCTCTCTCTCTCTCTCTCTCTCTCTCTCTCTCTCTCTCTCTCTCTCTCTCTCTCTCTCTCTCTCTCTTTCTCTCTCTGCACTGGTATGGTATCTTTATATGGCAAAAACTGTATGTTACCAGGTTGTCAACATATTTCATGAATTAATGACCTGATAAACACCGCGCAGTTTCTTACAAAAAAAATTAATAAACTGCCGTTTTGCATATTGTATGACAAACTTGCCCTTCAATGTTGCTGTTTTAGGAAGATCTTTCAAATGTGATTGATAAGTTCATTTCTTAATTTAGGCGCGCTCGTCACGACATATGACATTATTTTGACCTGTGCAACAACATATCTGCTGTACTAAATCACTGCGGGGAATCACGTATTTTGTTTTGATACCAAGCACGGATAATGGCCGCCCAGAATCGCCGGTAAGTTTATATTTTAAGTTATTGTATAGCCCACATCGGTTTATACTTTCCAAGATATAGCCTATCATACGCGGAATTGAATTTCTTTTCCATTGGTATCTTACTTTCCCCTCAGAGTTACGTATATTTCTAGTTTACCCTTTGCATTTGCTTTGTTAACATTTTGCATTTATCACGTATTGCCACATTCAGAAGACACACCCTCCCCACACAGCCAGGAAGAAGAGAGGAAGACAAAGCACGGTATATAAAATGATAAGAGTGAATAGCAGCTTTGTTCTTCTTTTCAATCATTTTAGCATATTTCACATGAAAACGTAAATGATCTGTACGGAAAGATATCATAAAATTTTATTCCGTGGCAAATATCATTTCACTTTTTGTGCCGGTATTTTGTATAATATCAAAGATAAAAATTCCAAATCATCAAATACACTTTAGAGAACACTCGCTAAACATTATAAGTAAAGAAAATCTAATGAAATGTATCATTTCAAGCAATTATATGAAAGAAGAGGGTTCATACGTGAAAGATGTATCCCAACATAACATGTAAACAAAGCAAATGCAAAGGGTAAACTAGAAATATACGTAACTCTGAGGGGAAAGTAAGCTACCAATGGAAAAGAAATTCAATTCCGCGTATGATAGGCTATATCTTGAAAAGTATAAACCGATGTGGGCTATACAATAAATAAAAAAGATGAACTTACCGGCGATTTTGGGCGGCCATTATCCGTGCATGGTATCAAAACAAAACCACGTGATTCCCCGCAGTGTAAATGCGTTTCCTTCTGAGGACGACCTTATGAATTGATATAAGGAATAGCTGACGTCAGTGTAGTTTCAGGTTGAAAAAAAATATAATCAATTTTAACTTCAGTTTTATCTTTGAGTTTTATTTGTGTTTGTATAAATCTAAACTCCATAAATACTGCCTGAAAAAATACCTCGTTGTAAAAGTGGTCTAAACTGCAACCGCATCCTTTTCGCAAATGCTTTTCCTTAATTTGTGGTACCGATAATCCGATTTTTTTCTGTTACAAGCAATGAAATCTTTAACATGGTTAAAAGCTCTATAAAAATGAACACGCTGTAAAATATAAACAAAGTAAGATGTCATCACCAACTAAAAATGGATAATTTACAATGATATAAAAATCAAACTCTTTTATCATATATGATTTAGATGAAGAAAGTTTTCTTGCTGTTTGATTTTGCTTTGTTTAGTTTCTATATTTAACAAATCGTTAAGGTACCTGGAGATGTTATTAAAAGCTCTTATAATGGTTGAAATTATTTTTGAGCCAATGGCAATGCAGTATTTTTCAAATATTTTGAACCTTAATTCTCATAAAGTCGCGCGTCTGGAATGTGTTTATTATAGGTCGATTTTCTCCACAATATTGTTCGAACATTTATTGATAAACATGTATAGTTTGTGAACGATCTTCTACAGTGTTCAAGCAGGCGTGACTTAGAGAAAATCATTGAAATATTTTAGCTCTGACTTTTTTGGCTAATGATAATGTTCTTACGTCTGTTATCACATAGGCGGCCTGTTTAGATCCAGATCACCCATAAAATCAATGTCATCAGTATTTGCACTTTCCCTTTTTTGTCACAAATAATCTAGTGAATCTAACAGCGAGAAGTGTCGGTCGTGCTCAGACGACACGGATGAGCCCGATGATGCGGATATAAACTATTTTGCCATGCTATAAAAGATTTATTTATGAAGTAACGGGTAAAATGGAACTTCCACGGATGAACCTTTGTTTCTCAACCCAAGGACAGACTCACGTTTTTTTTCTGAGAGTCAGTTATGTTCACGTGGTGTTTTCAGATAAAAAATGCATAATTCACTTCCTAAAATATTCCCTCAGTACATGTTTACGAGCCATTGAATGACAAAGCTAATTGCAGTTTGATTATTGATTTTGTGCATACTCTTGTATGGTATTTAAGCGGCGACTGTTTTGTCAGTTACAAAAATAATTTCGACCATTATATACGTTATAGTTTATTTGGAGGCTTGTACGAAAAATTAAACGGTCGCCCAGCTGCGCTGGGCCTGACCATTTAATTTTCATACAAGCCTCCAAATAAACAATAACCTATACATAAAGTCATCTTGATTTTTAGTAAAAAGGGATAGCATTAAGTCTCTTTCATGATAATACAAAAACAGCTCACCATCAAGGGGTGCACAATGAGTCCGCATTAGTAGGATAACTATTACTTGTTTTTATAAAGAGTTATCAAATCTAACATAAATATTATCCAGTCAAAACGAGAGCGGCCAAATCAGGTCATGAAAATTCCATAAAGTATAATTATCATAAGAACCGTCTTTAAAATGCAAACGCTCTATCTAAGTAACAAAAGATAAAGGTTTTATTTTTTCTTGCAAACTTTTTTCAATGGGACTGGTGAGCTTGTCTTTCATTAAATAATGAGAGTCTGAAGTTTACAATATGGAAAAATCATAAGTCGACAGAACGCCTGAATATTGTTTGATTTAAGCTTCTTTAAAAGGTCACCTGAGTTTGTTATAGACCGAAACAGATTTTGCCGGATGTTTAAAAAATCGCAAAATTCATAGATAATTTTCAATCGCCGACATTATTAAAGACACGACAAATGAAAAAAACGTATAAAATCTGCTATATGCTATAAATAAACAAACATTAACAAGAAGTTGTCTAGACAAAATTTATTTTGGCATTCGTTCTGAACACTATTTTGCTGCATAAACATAATAGTTTCTTAAAATAATTCTTATTTTAATTATGAGATCTCGTATAGTGTTAAATGTCTATTTCCGCCGATGAAAACAGTTTTATTATCAACCTTTTTAATTAACAGGAAACTAGCAAAATGAATTACATGCCGTTGCTTTTATGCTTCTTTGGCTTAAATGGATTACGACTATTTTAATAACAAAATACAAATTAGGTTCTGTGTAAAGTTTATGCTTGATACCATTAGCGTTTGTTGGGTTATTCCAAACTGGTTGCCGTCTGTTGATAAAATCTGGATGCATGTTCGTTATAGTAGCAATAAACCAAAACAATTTAGCAAAATAACAAACAAATCGATGTGAAAGGCATGGCGTGCCGAACAAATACGTTTTAAACAAATCTTCATTGAGTACTTGATTAATTCGTTTCATGTGCTTTATTAGAATGGCACATTACTGTTTACCCAGTAAAGCACAAAAGCGCAACTTAATATTTGAAAATGTCAGTAATGCACACTTTGAACATTGTATGACATGGATAATAAATGGATAATAAATGTTTCAATCGGGTCATCAAACATGCAATTTTTCCGCCGTCTATTAATTCATTTTTTGGGGGGATTCATATGCACTAACCTGATTAAAAAAACTGAAAGAACATCATTAAATGAAAAACAAATATACGGTAAAAATACACAAGATCGTGTTGTGTACATTCTCAATGTTATAAGTAAATTTAAAAAACTATTCTTCTCTGCGTAGTTTTGATACGTTTTGACGTGTTTTATTTATTTAGTTTCCCATCTATTTGTCACATTTTTTTCCATTTATTAAACTTCATTTACACAACACCTCTCTTAATCTGATGTCAAATGATAAGGTTTTTGTGACAATAAAGTAACTCAAATGTAATATGTATGTCAACTTATTTACTTCTGCGCTTGCGTTTTGATTTTTTCATAAAGCATATAGACTATTCTATAGACGTTCTATTTTGTACTACTCGGGCTCTTGATTGTCACCAACAATTTTCATCATCTTCATGTATGTTGATTTTAATGAAAGTTAATGTCTATTTTCAATGAACTTGAAATTCTATTCACCCCTAAATCACCCTTAAAACCTAAGATGACATTAATACATGACTCACAAGAGCATAGAATGCAAACTTCTAGATAATGAAAACTGACAGGGTATTAATGCAGCTCACACATACTGACTAGATTTACGCATGTCCACTCATCACATACAGTAAGTAGCTGTCAATAAAATTGACATATTGGATGTCATTTGTATTGTTTGGAGTATTTTTAGTAAGGCCTATAAAACAACATGATTTGACATAAGTTAGCACTAGGCCACTTACCTCCCAATTAAGTTTCAAGTTGTTATACAGTCATCAATCGTATGTCAAACCCACTTAAATTTGACAAGCTTTTATCATAGATTTCATAATTTATTAGCGACTGCCGCCGAAACTACTTAGAAGTTAATTAATATAATCATTGCGTAAAGTTATTGGTCATCGCGACAGTAAGTGCAGTATCAATATTACTTTGTGTATTATGCAAACACAAAGTTTAAATGAAATATCCCGTTCCATGACTGTATCACAAATGGAAAACGCATAAACCACTCACCCACTCTTCTTCAAATAATACTTTTCAATCCATTACACAGTATTTGAATGGGGACAGAACACTAAAGCTTCAAGTATTGCACTGTATCAATCGTCAAAAGCGTTTATGAATCCTAAATTCAAACATTTATTGCAATTAGCATTTTACTGTATAAAATTTCTTACCTGCAGTTGTCCTTTGTGCAGTATTTTGTCTCTATTTTGCAGATATATTTGATAAATGTTGTGGTGAATGTTTGCTATCGAGTACTAAAAACAGCCCACCAGAAGTTCAAAAAGTGCAATCAAACACACATTTTTGTTCATTCGGAATATATACTTCTCAAAATTTGATAAGGATCACTTTCTGTATTATCTTGAATTATCTCCCCTACCAAATTTCAACTGCAGTTCCGCTTCAACAGTTTGACAGCTCATTCCTTTTTTGACACAAAGCCGATGTCAAATGAACAAATGTTTAAGAATCAAAGCAAAAAAGTTATTGTTCTAAACAATGTAAGGAATAAACACCATCAAATTTTGAGTAGTATATCAAAACAACAAATATTCAATACAAAATTACAAATATAAAATAAAAATACACGAATCAAGGTATAAAGAAAATATGTAATGTCTGTAATAACTGGAAGTGTTAAAATTATTTTTTGTAAAAAGTGACAAAGACATTAATTCCTATGGATTGCAGTGGAACAAACTTTATAAAGTGCACTCTCTAGGCCAATCTTCATACTAAAACGTGTAATTAAAAAATAAAATACCTTTGTTACCTTTAAATTAAGCAGTTTTAACTGTTTTAACTCTTCTATCATTATGTCATCACCTGTGGGAATGGTCAAGGTAAAGATTTACCTTTGAGCTTTACTTGTTTGACAAACCTTTACTTGTTTCAATTGGCTACTTGTTCTGCTGAATAGGTAACTTTTTATACCCGTGATCAAATTAATGTATAAAATCACGATAAAACTAACTTGTTTTGTTGATAGCATTTTCTAGACGCTTTACCATACTTATATTGTTCTGTTTTGAGCCATTTGATTAAAAGAATCTGCCTCTCTAAGAATGTTTCCATCTTTTTGACTTTCTGTCAACACTTCGTCTCTGGTACAACCTCTTTAAGCCGGGTCAGATCTTCCGTTGTAAGTAATTTTCATCGTTTGCTTCTAATAATTTTATTAAAGAAGAAATGGTCGTCAAAGTTAGAAATCGAGTTGAACACACAGCCGCATTCCTATCTCGGAAATGTACAGGTCTTAGACCACTAAAGGCCGAATGCAGGGTTGTGATTGTACAGTGAAACCTGCCTTAGCAGCCACCTGCCAATAGCAACCACCTGTCTTAAACAGCAAGTTTGAATATGACCTAAACTGACATTGTGTTCTGTTTTTTACTGTCTTTAACAGCCACCTGTCTTTAGCAGCCACTTTTTTGTCACTCCCTGGGGTGGTTGCTAGAGACAGGTTTGACTGTATATGTTTGTCTAGGAACGTTACGGGTTGTAATTTTTATACATGGTTTTTTTCATACAAGACTGTTAGATGTCATAAGCGTTTAAAATTAAACAGAATTCTCCTTTGAATTTTAAAAGCCCTTAAATAAATGTTATAATCATCCATATTGTTTGATTTTCGGCGTGTCTGTACATGTAAGTCTGGCCTGACACGATTTAGAACCTGCAAGCAAAAACAAGAACTTTGACTGCTGTCACAGATTGCATCATGGATTGCACTTTGTGGATATACATCTCTATTTAAAACATAACTGTCATAAAAACCTTACAAAGAAGGTTTTGTGAAATGATTTAGTTGTGTAAGACCTAAGCTCGGTTTAAATGTCGCTTTTTTTTTCTTTTAACCTCGTTCAAATCTCAATAAAATGTGTATTTGTGTGTGCATGTACGTTAGTGTGTGTGTGTTACATCTTCAATTAAACTATATTAGCGTTAATTTATTGATGTTACAAAAAAGTCAAATATCGCCACGAGACTTAATTAAATATTCTGCTAAGTTTGATTGACGTGGAACACTTAACGAACAATGAAAGTCGCTAGGATAGTTCCTCCGTGTCTGTCTTTATGAAGGTTACTAATTGCATGGCGCTGTCATATCTACATGAAACATGTTAGGTTTATTTTTAACGAATAATGTGCTATTCGGTTAAATTTCTTTCCAAAATCCTATTCTTAAAACTAAATAGTTAATAAAGCTAGAACAAAACTACTCAAAACGAAAGAGAGGTGAATACACTTTTCACACATTTGACTTTACTCTTCAGACACCTGTTTTGTTATTCTTTGCTTTTTTTGTCAATCACCTTTTTTTTCTTTCAGACATGCGTTAATATTTTTTGAGACTTGTTCTCTTCCTCCACTTCCACTCAAAATGTTTTAACCGGAAGTCAGATATTAGTCTTTATTAAATTACTTTGTTGTATTGGCTTAATTGTGTATCCATGCACTCGGACAAAATAAATTATATGTTCTGTTCTGCAACAAAACATAAGGGCGTATATATGCGACTACATCAGTGCAAAAACACCATAGGTCATGAATTTTCAACAATATCAGCATCAGTTTATTAATTTTACTTAGTAGAAGACATTAATATGTACTTAATATTTATAAACGGTTAAACGTTAAACGTGCAGACAGTTTATAACTATATAAAGAATGTATTAATATGAAGTACGACGATTTAGATATGAAGTTTTAAGCGTGTAGATTCAAGTATTGTGTGTGAAGGATTAAGTTTGAAGTGAGAAATGTGATTGTAGAATTATAATTGTGAAATGTGAGTAAGGTGAAACATGCCTGTCAGAAAAAGCCACACTCAGAAAATGTAAGCTCTTATCACAGCCAAAATGCAGACATGAAAAATCATATTATAATTAAAAAATAAGGGCTTAATGAAAAAGATCACTTTTCAAATTAGACACCACAAACAATTAAGTTAACGAAAATGAGATCTAAAGGGTTACCTCCTTGAATCGGTAAATGGCAAACTATTTTGCTCCTTGGCATTTGAAACAAAATCAAGTTCGATGGTGCACAAACCTCACGCGTTCCCCTACAGTTTCTCATATGAACAAAAAAACACAACATGGCCGGCCTGGTGATTATTCCAACTCAACCATAACTTCGATCAATGCAAAAGCATACAAACATATAAAACAAAAGAAGCAAATGACATTGTCAAGCAAAAAGGTGTGTACTCAATGTGTACTCAATGGCCGTACAAAGATCATAGAAAAAGGTAAAATGTGCATATCAGGAATCGCCACACAGCCTCCCCACGCAGCAAAAACGTAGTGAGGTAAATACAGCATGTGTTTACAGATAAGATTATCAATTTCAAATAAGACACCACAATTTACGAAAAAGAGAACCCTTGGGGTTTCCGCTTTGTTCAGTGGCCACTTGTGGTTTAAACCAGGTTCTAGGATGCAAAACTGCATTATAATTTTAAATTTGTCAGTATACAGAATTAGTGTAAACAGCGAATGTTCTTCGTTGACGGTAAATTAAACAATTCACTACAGCAATTGTCATTCTTAGAATTGCAATTATTAACGAAAAGATAGGATCGGCGTCTTCTGTCGTTCAATTTAATAGTTGTATTATTATTATGTTTTTGAAAAGGAATGATTTAATTGACTAAATACACATAATCTGTATAATAGAATGATATAATGGTAAATAGGGAGAATTTTTCATTAATTAATTGTGTTTATTGATGGTGATTTGCATTTTTGCGACGAATCAATAAGAGGGTACAGATCAGGTTGTACATGTTTCCCCTGCAAAGCATAAAATACGGAGCCTCTTTATTAAATGTAGATTCGAGGTGAAAAAATCAACTGAACTCAAATCTCTCATACGAAAAAGCGCTTACAAAGATAACATTTTGTTTGACATTTAATTTGTCAAAGAGTAAGTGAGCTTGAAACTACAAAAAAAAAATCTTCAGCTTTTTGAATAAATATATTTCGAAACATACATACCTAAGCATGTCGTATTCGCAAACAATTACATCAACTAAACACATCAGCACACACAACAAATACTTCTAAGTATAACGTTTCTGAAAAATATAAGTAAAGACTAAATATACATACTATTAAAGTCATAAAGCTGAACATCGACTCGTTTACGTCATAGTTATACTGAATCATGCACCAGACCATTTGGCCTACTGTTAACGACCATTAATTCCCGAAATTTGATATTTGTAAAATAAGCAATTACAGTGTTAAGTGAGAGTTCTGTCTTCTTTAAACTTATTTCATATTTTGCCGCATCTGACATTAAAAACAGACATAAATTTCATTTCGGAATTTCTAGCACTCAATAGCTTACTGTAGTAAAAATATATTGGTTTTTCATGCAATCTATATTTGACTTTTTATGTCATTGAAAACGCCGCATAAATGTGGTATCATTTGTCATTGAATAGCTGAAGTGTGTTGGGTGTGTGAGATCCTAATTTTATGAAAGTAAATTGGTTTCTCAGACTTCAAAGCTTCTTTCAGCTTGAAGTATCATTTATAAAGCACATTAATGTTAAATGCCATGCAAAAGTAAAAAAAAAAATAGAGAAATATGTAGCAATGTAATACCTTGATAACAGACTTTTAATGGGAGTCCAAACTTCCTATACTCCCACTGTTGTAAACAATTACTGCCACAGGAGAAAGACAGTCCATAACAAGGTCAACAATGTCTTTGAAGATAATTCATTAAAGAACTGTAGAAATGTACAAAAACAACATTCTCCAAGTGACTAAATAGTGTTGGAATTGGAATTTATCATCAATAATAATAATACATGTAAGTGTGTTTCAGTTTAAATAAACCTAATCGATTGAACTATAGTTGGAGAGAAATAAGTTAAAAGTGGGTGTTCAAAAAGTTTGCAGAAAAGTTCTTCAATTTGTTTTTAAATTGTACAAAACGCAAGGAAACTTTCTGACTGCAGATTTGGCATATTGCATTTTTTTTACAAAAATTATTGCTTTTCATATTTTTTATAAGAAAATGGCAGTCTCAATGGCAACGGCGGTCAGTGTAAACGGGACTAATTTGTAAAGAATTCTAGTGCAATTTAGTATGGAAAATGGCACGTCATTATGAGGCTACTCTTATGAAACTTTCATACGTTGTGGTACCAACATGTGATGTGACATTCGTGAAATAATTTTAAATTCTGATGTCAAAACACTGCTTGACAACCAGTATTTTCGTATGTTCTATGAAAATGAGTGATGAACACGTTACAGAGATCTACCGAGGCCAACATTTATAAAACTATGAAAAAGTGGCAAAAAACATGTGGTTTCAAGATAGACAAGAAGTATAAATCTAAAATCAATGCAGAGGTGTCCGAAAGTCGATAGTGTCATTTCAAGTCAAGGAAATAATGTAACTGCTTGAAAAGGACCGCTGTTTCACAATTTGTGAAATTAGAAACACAGTTTACTGAATTGGACTGAATGACCGACAGTGCCATTTAAAAAATAACAATATTTTGAAACTGTTCAGTTTGTTAGACTTTTGTGGAATACTTAAAACTATTATAACTGCAATTGTAATAAAGGTGAGAAACTAAATAAAGAAAAGACAGCACTTTTCTGCGATATAAGACAATTACTTGTGTCTATGAATATTCATATGAAAACAATTCTTGCATCCCTAAAGCATTATGGATATATAATAGCCTTATATTGTTTATTTATACTATAGCTTGTCCCAGCTCATTTGTGACTCTCGAGAAAAGGCGATTACCTTCTTATAAAGCAACAAATATAAAAACTAATACCTGTTTTGTGAAATACAAAAAATTCCTATGTTGAAAAATCCTGAATTTTTCTTTAAAATTGATATTAAGCTTACACGCGCCCGGTAAACACTGCCTCCTTCACCAAAAAGTGATGTTACGAAACGGAGGCATGTTCACTTCCGTGCTGGAGGCATTGTGATATTTTTTGTCAACAAAGGTGAGTACAATGTGTATTTATTACAATTATTTTGAAGACATTACTTGTTTCAAAAATCGGGGAACGTCATTCCATGATAATATAATTAAACTTCATGTTCGACACCATTTTTCCATCAGATATTACAAACTGGCTTGTCTACAACTTTTACAATGTGAAAGAAACTTGCATATTTAGTACCTTCCCTCAAAATGTTTGATTCTGGGGCCTGTAATTTTCTGCTATAGAGATTTTATCGGTGAATATATCACAAATATGGTCTCCAAATGGTCCCTGAACAAAACAGATATGACTAACGGTCACATTAAGCGAACTAAGCTCATTTTAAATGAAGTGCTGCAGGCATAGGGATGGTGCAGGCGGCATCGACGACGTGCTGGAGCCAGAGCAATCTTTTTAACGTCTCCTTTTTTGCTATTACATTTCTAAATCATGTATAATTTTACGCAAGAATTCCATTATAACTTTACAATATCAGACTTTCGAAAGTTACTTAAATACATGTATATTCATTCTTTAATAAAATAGATGAGAAAGGAAATTTGAAGCCACTGAACACGACAAATATTAAATACTTTAAGTTTCGTTTGAGAATGTTTATGACTCTCAGATACCGCTACTTCTAAGGCATTTTAAAATTTAAGTAGCATAACTAATGCACATTTTACATGCTTAGTATTTTATAATCATTCAATAGTTTCTTATTTATTGTAAAATCCATTTCAGATTCGCCATGAATTCATGTACAAGATAAACGATTTTCTTGCGAAATCTGCGGATTCTGAATAGTTCAAATTGGAGAAGAAGCTTTCATGTAAAAATGCACCATAAGGCTGCAGTCAATACATCTACCAAAGACGGTTTGCCTCCACTAGCGCACTGAAGAACTATAATCAAAGGGTTCACGTGCAAGCTAAACGACACAAATGTACAATCTGTGCGAAAAGATTAAACAATATCAGAAATTTACATGTTTATCTTAGAAAGGAACATGGTCGTGTTAAATGTCAATTTGAAAATTGTTATAGTACGTTTGTTTACCACAGAAATTATGAAATGCACAAGTTGAGTAGTGGTATGTCGATGAAGAAAACATTTCAGTGTGATTTGTGTCCAAAACATTTTTTCCAAACCCTAAATTAAACAGTATACTTCAGAAAACAGTCAGTATCAATGATTCATGTTTGTGAAGTCTTACATACAAGTATTTCACCAAATACTGCTAATAAGCTAAATGTTGTTTATAATCCTTTAATAATGTCAGACTTCAAAACTAAACTATAGTATTCATATTTATAGGTCGCTGTCGTTTTATTTCAGTGAATTATATGCTTTCTTTGTTTTAAAAACTATATTTAAAGTTAATTAATCTAAATTAAATACCAGAGCTCTGGATTGAGAGTAGTTCTTTACGCTTTATGACCAAAAAGTTTGTTTGGATGATTCAAAATACATTTAATTGTGGCAGTGTGTTTGTCAGTTTTTGCATTTTGCCTGCTTTTGTAACTTAATTACAATATGAGACTGTATTCTAGAAAAACCAGAGGATTTCATTAGTTCTTAATCAAGTACGATGTAAGTTTAGTATTACATTGTTAGGTATTATTTTAGTTTGACATTGTTGTTAACATGTAGACCAACAAATAGTCATGTTTTCTTATGATCTCAGTTTCAAAAGAAAATAAATACATAAAATAAATCTTAACACGTTTATTTCAATTCAGGACTCCCTAGAAAGAAAAAGAAAACACTATCCAGATTGAATCTACTCTGCTTGCCAAAAGTTTATAAATGTATTTATGTATCACTGATATAATGTCTTTGCAAAACTGAGTCTTGTCGAGTGCAATAACCTTGGCCCGTTTATTTTATACCCAAATTGACTTCTGGGTTGTTCTCCCTGTAGTTCTCCCGATGCTGTGCTAAGGTTTATACAGTTTTTTTTCTCCTTTTGTAAACTTGAGTTCTTGCTTGTGTGTTGAAGAAGTGGCTGCTGAATATAAAAATAAAAATATATTCGATAAATTTGTTAAAATAATGAACAATAAAATCAACACATTATCAATTGGATCGTAGAACGAGTTGGCATTGAAATGCAAACGATTGATCATCAGTTACGTTTCATCGACGCTTAGATGTAAGCAAGACAAAATTGATCACCAGCTTCTCATTATGTACGCTTTAAGGGATTGCCACACTCCTCCCAACTTTGTTCATCAATAAAAAGAAAATTATCAAAATCTCAATAACGGCAAAATGCCGTTAAACAAAACTTTGCACAAATGTATGTTATTAATGTATCTTTATTTTGCAGATTGTAAGACACGTTAGAAAAGTCAAGGAAAATAGCGAGATCTAAAAATCCCCCAAATTTCTATTTACATAAATTCACAAAAACTAAACAACACAAAACATCATTTTAAATGCCCACATGAGTAATATGATACTGACAACAATTTATTGTGTCCTCGTGACTTACATATGTAAACTTTAGGAGATATTAGTAAAAGTGTGTTTGACCTTCAATTTTCTGTTCGCTTCGTGGTCGCGTAAACCGATGACAATCACTGATTTCTCTTTAAGTAGTTGACATTTTTTTACAAAGTACACAACATTTTCATGTCAGTATCATTGCGCTCACGGTGGAATTTAAAATTATGTTTTGTATCGTTTAGTTATTGTGAATTTATGTAAATAGAATTTTAAGGAATTTTTAGGTCAAGCTTTTTTTCTTTACTTTTCTAACGAGTCCTACTGTATGCAAAATAAAGATTCATTAGTAACATTCAATTGTGCAAAGTTTTATTGAACGGCATTTTGCCATTATTGAGATTTTGATAATTTTCTTTTTATCGATGAACAAAGTTGGGAGGAGTGTGGCAATCCCTTAAATCAGGAATCTAGACTACCAGGTCTAGATTCCTGTTCAAATGTAAGCAATACATAAATTGATCCTCAGCTTCGATATGTACGCTTTAAATGTAAGCAGCACACGAATCGATTGTTAAATAATGTAATAATTCGCGTAAGTTGTTATAAGTCAACTCTTTGGCATTTTGGCATCAATTTTATCTAAAATGCAAATAGTCTTTATTGCCTAAGTAAAAAGTAATAAATTCATAATAAGAAAGCCAAAATCACAGTTAAAGTAGAATGCTCGGATGTATGTGGTAACCGTTGCAGTTCGTCCCGGTCTAAGCTTCTTTCATTTATAATAAATATTGTATGGACCATATCTATATTGCTTTCGCGTATAAGCGTACATCAATTGTAAAAACCATGATGGCTTTGGCTCCAGCACATCGTCGATGCCGTCTGCACCATCCCTATGCCTGCAGCACTTCCTTTAAAATGGGCTTAGTTCGTTAAAATGTGACCTTTAGCCATATCTGTTTTGTTCAGAGACCATTTGGGGACTACATTTATTATATATCCACGAATAAAATGTCGATATCAATAATAACAGGCCCCAGAATCAAATAGAGTTGATAGACTATATTAAAATATGCAAGTTTCTTTCGCATTGTAAAAGTTGTAGACAAGCAAGATTGTAATATCTGACGAAAAAATGCTGTCGAACATGAGGTTCAATCATATTTACATGGAATAACATTCTTAGATTTTTGAAACAACTAATGTTTTCTAAAGAGTTTAATCAGTTTTTGGTGAAGGAGGCAGTGTTTACCGGGCGTGTTACAATCGCAAAACTTAAGTTTCCTATGGCATGTTGCCATTGTTTACAGTATTGATCTCCATTTTGTGAGGTTACGCTTAACGTCATCGCGATTAATTGTGATATCGACTTACGAGCAAGACAAAATACCTATTTAAAACACCTAATTTGTTTACGATGTTTTGATTTAATACCTCAATCATTTCTTTTGTAAAATACAGTAAGCCTGTTTTATTACTATCGTTATAACGAATGTATAAACACGAGGAATCACATTTGAGAGATCCTGGTTCTTCATTTAAAAAAATAATTATATTGTTGTTATAATCATCATTTCGGTATGTTGTTTGATAATAATAATACATATCCGTTAGCGTACAAGGACTGCTGCATACGGCAGGACCTTTGAGGTTCACGACGACGATGAATATTTCGTTTTTGTATACCAGTCAAATAATTGCCTTTAGGAAAATATTAACTTAGTGAGTAACATGTTTCTGATAATGAGGATGTAAACAAATGTATTTAGTCGTGTATTCAAATAATTAAGTTCGGTACATAATGGCATGTGGAGTTGTAAGGGCGAGGTAACTTAATCTGGCGACTCGATGCTCCACACTTTATCTTATTGTATTACTTTTTAGTACGTTTTCAAGCGATATAAAATATCCCTCAGTGTACTGCATGTCGAAACTGACATGTTTTTTGTTCATATTACCCTACTTTTCTTCTGATTTGATGGGAAAATTGTCGGACCAGCCAAAAATTGGGGCCAAAATACTGAGATAATTTCTGCTTCCCTTGGACCGTCGTTCGCGATAACAGTTTTATACCTTCGGGTTGATTTCAATTTCAGATGTCAAATTTAAATAGTAGCTTTCACTAAGTTAACTTATGAAAAATTGGTATATAAATCTAAATCTATTAAAATTTTCATGTATATTTGTGAAGAGAACAATCGGTCGTCGCGCGAATCTTGAATTCCGAAAAACTAATAATTATCGCCCATTGCTGCCACAATGTTTGAACAATTAAATAAAAATGCATTATGGCCGATTCCCGATTCTAAGCCTTCGTGATCGTATATTGAGCATGTGAAATAGAAATAGTCTTACACGTGCGTACGGAGCAAATTTAAAGTGCGTATGCAATAGCGTTTGTGGAATAACCCCGGCCAGTGTCACCGCATGATGGCTAATTAAACAGCGAATAACTGTTATAATTTATGTTGTTTTTTTTTATTTACCAGTAACGCAATCGTATATGCCTCTATAGCACAGTTTTTGAGTTGAATAACGTAACAATACCATTGCGCCCTGGTTACAGGGGTACAGCCGTTACACGAATAATTACAAGGCCTTATGGCGACAAGCATCATTTTTACGACGGGACAGTACCGGGCCGCTTACGCTGAGATTGTTAAGCACATCGTAATATCGTTTAACAAGTAAAAAAAAAATTAAATGCCCCGATTTCCCGCCAAAACGGGAGAAATGATAAACTGTTAAAATAAGGGCTGTTCCATTGTTAAAAAAGTGGAAATAAGTGTTGAAGGGGGTTGGAACGGAACTTAAAAATGGGGGATGCCATCTCGCCTCAACCAATAAAACTGAAAAATGTCAAAGACCTACCACCACCGCATTTTAATTTATTATTACAATTTTTTATCCCACCCTAGCAATTTGTAGTGAAATTTACGTCTGATTATGTTTTTACACATACAGTTTAACCTTAAAAGATGAGTAAAATACATATTAAATATATATATATATATATATATATATATCTTAAAAAGTGTCTAACGCTCGTGAAAAGATACAACCAAGCACACTTCGGGTACACTGAAATCCAAATAAAAAACAAACTCTGCGAATTTTCAATAGACAATTCATTCACTAAAATAATTGTCACATAGTGTAACTTTTTTTTAAAGGATTCAAAGAAGATTCTTACAGCTTCTGTTGTATTTAAGAGATATAAATGAATCCAATAATACAGACAATGCATCATCATTTTGTATCGGTGATTCGGAAATCGAAAACGAAAAACATGTTCCGGCGGTTTATATAATTCGTGGGCGGCGGTATCGACTGTCGTCGTTAAATTGTTTTGAGAAATCTGACCATCGTCAAAAAATATTACCTACAATCAAACGCTTACAATAATATCAGTATGAATATTTGGCGGGGTAAAATCGCATTTGATTTGCTCGAAATGCACGCTGTTTGTTCGCTGCTTACATCATAAACATATGACGTACAATAATCAAAGCAGTGAAGTACTGATGGGTGGCGTTTTAGAGTGATTGTCATAAGGTCAAATCATCTACAGATTTTGTGGAGATTCCTATTGGAGGAGTATGAAAGAACTTTCGGATGGCAGAGCAAAATTTTGCGTGTCCGGCTTATGCTTTATTAAGTTTTTATTTACCACGTGTTATTATTTGATTTTCCTTAATGTGATGGAAGTTGATACCTCAGTTGCTAAATTTAAATACAGTTTATGTCTCTGCTTAAGCATTTTAATCTGAAGAGAAAAATATTTTCAACTTTTGTCCATAACATGTGTAAAAGTAAAACATACAGAGAGATTAGGGCGCACCAAAGTGAAACGTGTAATGTTCCTCAAAATTTGGTGACGTTATGTCTCCGATTTTAAATAATATTTTTAGAAAATTGATAATTTCAGTTTCAGTTGTTATACTGTGCATGTTTAAAATTGAACAAATTTTGATTAAAATCCACTTTCACCAGCGCAGTTGATTAACTCATGGCCTCCGGTCTTTACTTGTATACATGACGTCACGCGCCTTTTCGTACCTCGACATTTTAACGTTAGAGCGAATGGGAAAACTTATAAAAATGTGAATATAAGAGGAAACAAGACAATAATAAAAAAAGTGAAAAAAAAACGGTCTGGAGATATTTATTTAATGGTTGTATTTACGTATTTTTTCATGTTTAATTTATTTTAATGTAAAAATACCGAATGACACAAACTCAGTGGGACAGACTATAATTATGTTATTATTTGTCTTTTAACATATTTTAAAAACACTCCTTGTTATTTAATACATTTCATTTAAAAATATATGAATATTTCATTTTTAACAGATAAGTACTATTTCAACCTTCACTCCTAAAGGTAAATAATTTAATAATAACATAAATAATAGCATTGAAAGCTATGTCATTTATTATACTTCACACTTTGTGTTTTGAGAAATTAGTAAACAAACGTGGATGCCAAATTTTAGTGTCAAGTCTCTTCAAAAATGTTGTTTTTGGTCATTTCTGCTATTGCCTAGTAAATAAAATTCTTAGACATTGTTGTCATTATGAACTGTCTGTGTATCAGTAATTGTTGACAAAAGTGAAAGTATAGGTAGTTTAGACTCCCACAGAAAGTCTGTTTTCAAACAAAGAACTTATTACACATGTACCAATTGCTTTTATTATATTTTTGCAAGACATTAAACATTCATATGCTCAATAAATGTTATGCAAAGCCACAAGAACTTTACAAGTCAGAAAACAAATGAACATTTCTTGATTAAACACACCCATTTCAATTCAGCTCTTTGATATAACCTTCACATATGTATATAACCAAAGATTATAAGTTTATGATAAGCAGGAAATAAACCTATTTTAAAATACTAGCAAAGCTGGTTATATTGTTTATTTATTCAAATCATGTTTTTGTTGCTGTTTTTTGTTGTTTTTTGCTTTTTCATGGTCAATAGGTTATTGGAAAGAAGACAGACTCAGTAAGTAATATTCTGTGTATTTGTTTCATATAGTAAATTTAGCCGAATTCAATATTTTCCTATTGAACAACTCTCATTAAAATAAGCATTACCATACCAATTTTGTAAACGTTCGAGAACATATTATACTTTTTTAAAAAGAAATGGACAATATAAAAATAATGTAAGACTATAACAAATAACAAATGCTTGTAATATAATAGCCTTAAAAGTCGTACAAGCCTAGCTCGCCATTAGCTTTGTTTGATTTTGCACTGTACTTATCCTGTAAGACTGATAATGAACACCATGAATTAACCAATAATACATTATCTGGACAATATACACTGTATATCGAAACAAGAGGGTCCATAGGACCCTGGGTCGCTCACCTGTCAACAACTGCTCAATGGTTACAAGAGTTGTGTGCAAGTTTGGTAAAATCAAGTCAAAAATAAAAAAAAATAAGCTGCTATTGGGGAGAAAATGTAACTAGATGATGCTCTATACCAAATATCTAAGCTCTAGGCCTTACGGTTTCAGAGAAGAAGATTTTTTAAAAATTTACTATATAACACTATGTAATAAAACTAGTGACCCCCTGGGCGGAGCCATTTTTGACCCTAGGAGAATAATTTGAACATCTTTTGTAGAGGACCAATACATGATGACACATAGAAAATACCAAGGTTCTAGGCCTTGTGGTTTTAGAGAAGAAGATTTTTTAAAGTTTTCTCTATATAAGTCTATGTAAAACAAGTGACCCCTGGGGCGGGGCCATTTTTGACCCAAGGGGGATAGTTTGAACAATTTTGGTAGAGGACCACTAGATGATGTTGTATATCAAAAATTAAGGCTCTAGGCCTTGTGGTTTTAAAGAAGAAGATTTTCATGTTTTTTCCTATATAACTGTATGTAAACCAAGAGAACCCTAGGGCGTGGCAGATTTTTGCCCAGGGGACATAATTTGAACAAATTTAGTAGACATCCATTAGACAATGCTACTTACCAAATATCTAAGCTGTACGCATTGTGGTTTGTGAGAAGAAGATTTTTAAAGATTTCCTATATAAGTCTATGTAAAATGAAGTGACCCCTGGGGCGGAGCCAATTTTGACCCCAGGGAAATAATTTGAACAATCTTTGTAGAGTTCCACTAGAGGGTGCTAAATGCCAAATATCTAAGCTCTAGGCCTTGTGGTTTCAGACAAGAAGATTTTTAAAGTTTTTCCTTTAGGTTTCCATGGCAACAAGAGTTCTGCATGAAATCGATTTCTTTGAACAAATTTGGAAGAGCTTCATGCAAGGAACATCCGTGGCAAGTTTCATCAACTTTGGCCCAGGGATTTAAGAGGAGTTGTCGTTTAAATTAAAAGTTTACGGACGGACGGACGACTGACGCCGGACAAATTGCGATCACAAAAGCTCACCTTGTCACTACGTGACAGGTGAGCTAAAAACAAGACAAATTCAAATTCAAATTATAAATCAATATGGACCCCACAAACACAACCTTTATATTTTCACATAAATGCAATACATGGAAACATGCAGTGAGGTTGTCTCTACACAAACAAAACTCAGCACAAAGGAAAGCCAAATATACCCCAGATTCTTCTGGTAGGAAATTAAATCATTCATGTGTAAATAAAATACATTTATGTTATTAGATTCGGTAAACACACTTTTATTTAAAATAAAATAAACAAAAACATCATTATTTATACAACACATAATATTAAACGTTTTAACGGACAAATAAAACTTTATTCAATAAAAGGTTCGGCCTTGAACAACTTCTGTCCGGTTTGGGAATTCCAGACTTTGTCAAGTAGAATATCTACTCATAGATAACTGTACTTATAAACTGTAATGATTTTGTGATGTTTGTAGTAATAGATTACGTTTACCAAACGGATTGCTCATTTTAAACAAAAACATGTTAGCACTTAATTTCATGTCACAATCCTCTTAAATGCATACGTTGCAAAAACATAATGGTGTTATGATAACTTAATTTTCAGTCCTAAAATAGATAGATAGATAGATAGATAGATAGATAGATATTCAGGTTAAAACACACATATATACGAATTACAACATTTTATATTAGCATTTTAACTAAAAATATTAATGTAGCAAGTAAGACGCGTTTGTGGGATCACTACTGATCGAAACCCTGAGGCCTAGAAACTGCCTTAAAATATACTTAAATTAAGGAGATTAGCACAGGAAATATACAAAGTAGTATGACACTACTAAAAAGTCTTAAAAAGTGTGTCATCTCCAATAAAATTTGAAGGGAACTGATCAGCAACTACCCCACACATAAAAACAACCAATTACACTTATATTTTTACATGTTTGTAATCTACTGTTTATCACAGTTGCAAATGCCAAATTACTTGGCTATCACAGAAAATTTCAGAACATTTCTTAGTATATTATACAAACATGAACAACTTCGAAAAAAAGCCCTATATGAACTGTACTGATATGAATGTATATATATCTATATATAGTGTGTAAAACCTAGGATAGCCCATGAAAGCTCGAAAGCTTATTTCCAATGGGGTCCTTGGATAATACTTACTACAATAAGTATAGAATACCTGTAGGGAGAAAAAAAAAAGGTGTAATACAGAACTATTGATTCATAATTTGAATTAGTAAGTTGTTACATTCATGTTTCTATAATATATATAAAATTTACCATGGTGACTAGAGAGTAAAATATTCACAAAATGTGATCATTGAATTAATGTATCTTGGCTGTGTCCAAGAGATGGTTCTTCACAGCCATTTTGAATCTAAATTTATTTTCAATTTTCTTTATTGAATCTGGTAGAGCATTCCAATCCTTTATTGCACTGTAATAAAAGGTAATGTTTTCTTTACCATGACATTTAGGTACTCTAAAATTATATGTATTAGCCCTAGTTGAGTAGGAGTGAGTCTCTTTCACAAATACAAAGTTCTCTTTCATATATGATGGACACTTATCCTGTACAATTTCAAAAACATGGTTAAGTCTTAGTTGTTTATTTCTATTTTCTACATTTAGCAAATTCATATCTGAAAGTCTATGTTGGTTAATACTTTCTCTGGGACCCATACTATAAATAAATCTAACAATTTTATTTTGACATACTTGTAATTTGTCTCTAAGACCTTTGTTTAAGCTCGGATACCAAGAAGAACAAGCATAATCTATATGGCACTGAATCAAAGCAGAACATAAGTTTTTTCTAGTCCTTGTATCTAATGTCTTAGCATTTCTATACATAAATTTAAGACGAGAGTTCACTTTGCTAACAATATTGTTAAAATAATATTTGCTGTGATAAGCAACTCATCTCTAACAGAGCTGGGTCCATCATTATAAATGAATATCAGTGGCGGCGACTAAATTTACGGAATTGTTATTTCATTTTAGTTATTAAAGAAATATTTATTAAGGAAAGAAAGGAAACGTGTAAAAACATCAAGATGGGTTTTTACATCCCATGCGCTGCAATACGAATTCCCTTACCAGTAGCGCTCCCATACAGATGCTGCCCATAAGTCCCTAGTTAGCATTGTCTCGAATGAAAAGATATAAAATACATAACAGTTACAGGTATTAGATCACAAGCTCTCTTAACAGCCAGCATTTAGACAAGAACTTGCGAGTACGATATTTTGCGCAGTTCATTATTATTCAGAATGGAAAGTTAACACTAAATAAATCGAAGTGACTTTTTTAATAATTGTTTTGCCACTGACCGTTCGAATGCGGTAACTTCAAGGGTTCTCTTTTTCGTTAATTGTTTGTGTTGTCTTATTAAAAATGTATAATCTTTATAATCCCATGCTCTCTTTTCCTCTCTATGTTTTGGCTGCGTGGGAAAGCTGTGTTTTCTGAGTGTAGCGATTCCTGATAAGCATATTTCACTTTTTGGAAATTTCGACAATGGAGCAGTTCAGTTGGGTGACATTGTATCGGTCATCATTTTATCGAAAATAAAAAAGTTCATTTAACTCATGCATAAAACTGTAATCAAACAGTTTTGTTCTTTTGAAAAGGACAAAATTGGAGTTATTTTATGAGCAAGTATTAAATGAATACTTTAATAGGCATATTCATACCGGAAACGACTCTTCAAACCATACAATACAACCTTTTAATAAAAAAAGCCCGACACGTCTTTAACTAAATCTGTAAATGATGGGGTAGTGTCAAATGACCCCAACGCCAACGTAACTCTACACCCACTCCTTAGCACCGGCCTATGTTCATACTGATAATGATTATTCAAACAAATTATAAAAAACACGGACGCGACTTTGAGTCCGTTATTGAGGGTCTGTACTGTGAAATAAACAACCTTCCCCCAGCAACCCATCTCAACTCTCTAACACCGATTTAAGAATTGGTTGGCTCAATGCTAAACTTACACTTTAATAATACCAACACCCCACATCTAAGTCATTCTCCTTTCCTAAGTAGAACCCGCAACTATTTATTATAAGATCCCCAATGTCATACTCACGAACTAGACGGGAACGATGCGACAGTATTATACCATAAGTCAAAGTGACACTCCACTTTGTTGTCAATGGTGACAACTCACAGACAGATGTCATATACTTTGACAGTCAACAACCATTTCCGACGTAAAGTTCAAAAACTGAAGTCTTTTGAAGATTCAGGCTGACACCCAGGTTATAAATGTCAAATTTCTCACAAAGAGGCCTTAGTTAAATCTGATTTATTTATCATTTTTAAACTTTAACTGATTACTGTTATGTTGTTGTTGTTGTTGTTGTTGTTGTTGTTTTTAAATATCTGACAGTGTCTTTGCCATACACATTTCGTTATTTTTTTCTTTTAAAGATAAAAATAGATTATATGAACTGGATTTAACTTAATTATCATTTCTTTTCAAAGGATCAAGAACATTAAATTTTACTTAATTATTATTAAAATGATTACAAAAAACTCGATTTAACTTATCATACTTCATATTAAAGCAAATGATAACATAAACAGGATTAACCTAAAGTTTAAAAAAAAAATGGTTTTGTGAGTTCATTTAAACTATGTTTATACAAGTGATTGTGATCACAACAAATAAAATAAATATAAAAAACTATTGCCATTGGTGCCAGTTTATACCAGAAAGGCATCTAGCGAAGTTGTAGTTTATGTTTAGCAAAACAATTTTTACTAACAATTTGAAACGATCCAAGCTGGATATATTGCACGCGCGCTTCACACTTGAGGGCGGCCACGTTCTCAATTCTCAGTAAGCGAAGAATTTTTTATGATCAATACTTAAATAATTAAGTAGACATGTTTCGCTTTGTTACGCATATTTTGATTTAATTTCAAAATAAGTTAAATCCATCACAAATCAAGCTCAAAGATTGATACTCAACAGCATCTTCTTGTGTAGTGACCTAAAATCTGTATCAACGCCCTGTAACTTTTAATATAAAGATGTTTCTTGAGAGAGAGAGAGAGAGAGAGAGAGAGAGAGAGAGAGAGAGAGAGAGAGAGAGAGAGAGAGAGAGAGCCTTTATCGTTTGCAGACTTTCTTAGGACTAAAGAACTTCAGAACTTACGAAGGCTTCAAGGGAAATCTCGAAGACATTGGTGTTCAGACACTTTTTTCATTCTTTCAAAATTATTTTGCTGATTCTGCTCCCATTGATTTGCTCTCCGTTATGTCATCGAGTAACTCTCCACCTTGCTCGACGAGCCGATAAAGTTAATTAAATAATATGCAAAATCGACTAACTGCTTTTCTGTACTATCAATATTTCAGTTGTTTATATCATCTTGTGCTGTGTACCGTTTTAGCTGGGAGCATCCCCAATGTGGTTGTAAAGTTTCATTGGACTGTCAGAGGGAATACATGTCGAGTTTTGTTAAGAAACAACAAAATGATTTGCCCTTGAAACTTAAAGTAGTCCAGAAAGTAAGTTTTTCTTGAATTTCTTTAAAACCCTAACTTTATTTTGACAAATTTCCACAACTTATCGTAGATCTTTTGGTTTATTGTCCATGAATTTTAGAATCTCATGCAAATGGTTTTTCTTTTGTTTTGTTGTTGGTATGTGCTTGTTAATTAGAACATTAATTATACTTAAATAAGCTTGCACAAAAGTACACCCTTAGATTTCTTCACTAAAATCTAGATGGCAATGAGTGTTTTCCCCAAAATTCATTTATTGAAATTTTAGCCAGTTTTCGCCATTTGTAATGTTTGTGCCTTTTTACTCCATGAAAAAATACGCAATTGATAATACGGGCAATTACTGTATAAAAAAATCAGCCGGAATATTCAAGCCTTTTGATCTGGTTCTACACTGTTCGCTTCTTTGTCAGAGTTTATTTAATGAATCTAAAAGCAAACAGTGTATATCATGACCAGACCCAACAAATATGCCGGGTGATCTGGATCTACACTGTTCGCTTCTTTGTCAGAGTTAATTTAATGAACCTAAAAGCAAACAGTGTATATCATGACCAGACCCAACAAATATGCCGGGTGATCTGGACCTTCACTGGTCGCTCATATGATAAAAACCATATCTTATGGGGTAAACGATTACTATCCATTTTCAGACCAAAAAGGCGGATTATACGTAACATACAAAAATTTTACATCACATGAAATAGACAAAAATGACTTGTTTGCTATATAGAACAGATAACTGTATAATATGCGAAGACAATCAGTCTGCAGTTAACTCCCTTCTTAATTTCAAAATGTTTATTAACTCGTAATGGTCGATTAACATCTATAAATAGAGGTTTCGTGTCATTTTCTACATTAATATAAGTTAAGAACACACATTTCCAATTTCCAAATTGAAAAGTGTCATCTACATGTACAGAAAATCGAAACAAATATACAAAATGTGTTTTATCGTTTAAGTAACAGAACGCATTGATTTGAATGTTGCAAAAATCTGAAACGAATATCTCAGGCAAAAAATTTTTCCTTGCACGATTTCTGTATATGTCTCTTGACATAAACATACAAAGATTGTAAAGTGTATGTTTAAGAATTTAATGTTTACGATGTTCATGTGAAGCTTTAGAAGAGAGATATTGTATACAAGAATACTTTCAACTTCAACTGTACTTGTAAGATCGGCATTTTACATAACCTTTTTTTATACAGTTATATATATAACCTTTTATTATACAGTTATATATATTTATATTTTTATTTATTTATTAATTTATTTATTTGATGCAGAAAGAATTGTGTATTTAAATACTTAAACTCATACTTAAATTTAAAAAAAAACACCTAGAGAAACAACAATAAAGAATACCTAAACAACAGGTCACTAAAAGTAAAGATCATCAAAGCTTGAAAACAGTCCTAGACTAGAAAATATTTACTGACAGCCATTTAAACGCAACACTTTTTGTAATAGTTTTGATGTGTGTAAAAGTTTGATAAACTGGCAAAGGTAGATGTGTTTTAAAATCAATAAGTAACCAATCGATACATTAATGGCCCACTGATTTTTTAAAACTATTTATCCTACAGTAACCCCGTACAAACCCACGAACTTTTCGTTTTGGCATGAAGACATGCATGAATAACATCAAAACAAGTCCATTTGTTAACCTTTACCCTAAAGAACTACAACTTAATAAAGCGAACACTTCAGAAAAGCAAGCAAACTTTCTCGATCTAAATCTGTCAATTGAAAATGGTTACGTCACTACTAAAATTTATGATAAAAGAGATGATTTTAATTTTAATATAGTAAATTTTCTGTTTTTAGACGGCGATGTTCCCCGTGCAACATCTTACGAGGTTTATATTTCACAGCTTGTTCGCTTTTCAAGAGCTTGCAACGATGTTAATGATTTCAATGAACGTAATCTTTGCATTACAGAAAAACTTTTAAAACAAGGTTATCGGTATCTCAAATTAAGGAAAACATTTTGCAAGTTTTATCGTCGATACCCAGATCTAATTCATAAAAACAGGTGCAGTTTAAAATCACTTTTGCAACAAGGTATTTCACAGCCAGTTTTTTATGGAGATTTAATTAACAAACTTAAGAAGATAAAGGGCAATATTAATTTCTCCCGGTTATTCGTAAAACCCATCTGTAAATTTCAAAAGAAAGGTTACCAACATGATATTTTACAGCGCTCTGCAGGCCTGGTGATTAACCCTTCTACAGTTGATCATTATGCTTACCTCTTTGGTTGCACGACGGGGGCAGGGGTTTAAGAGTTTATGAAGGTTTATGGGGAAATCTTTTCTTAAAAGAACCTAGAAGCTCGATTTGTTTCTTTTATCCCTGTCATCGTGTTCTTGCTGATTTTACTCCAGGAGCTATGGTCTCGGTAAGATCATCGAGTACCCGCCCTTTGGCTTTGCAATGCTATTAAATTCTTATGTTTTATATGTTTGTGTGCTTTTGCATGCAACATTGTTGAGCCGATTGGTGGGTTGGAGTGATTATACCAAGACAACTTGTATTTGTTTTGTGATATGAGAACCTGTTGGGGCAAGTGTGAGGTTGGTGCACCCTAGAACCTGGTTTAAACCCCCAGTGGCAATTTGATTTGCCACTGACCGTTCCAAGGCGGTAACCCCTCGGGTTCTCATTTTTGTTAATTGTTGGTGGTGTCTCTTTTGAAACTGATCATTTTATTAGCCATGCTCTCTCCCTCTCTCTTCTTCTTGACTGTGTGGGGAGGCTGTTTTTTCTGAATGTGGCGATTCCTGATATGCATATTTCACCTTTTTACTAACGGCTACACAAATCCCATCTTCAGTTTTCCCGTTTTACTCTATACAAATGTGACAATGCCAAGACTTTCAGTAAACCAGCGACATGAGGTTTCGGGCATGATCCAAGGAGGGATGTCTGTACGTGAAATCGTTTTCGGATGCATTGTTCACCGTCGATAATTACTCGCTTGGCCCAACGACATCTTATTGATTTGAAAGCACATCAACCTTCGCCAATTTATTAAACTTTCACACACATCAAAAATATTCCAAAGATAAAGCGTTGCGTTTTCATTGGCAGTCAGTATACTTACGATTAAAGAGCTACATATTAGTTGTTCAAAGCAATGTCTTTTAAATCAAAAGCTTGTATTATATATTTTTCTAGGTACCTTTCTGAGGTATTTTGGCTTTGAGAGGACATGAGATTTATAAATTTGTTCAGTGTGGTTCTTTTGTTTTGTTATGGATAAAGAGGAAAAATTCAGATTGAGTTGAATTTTGACTGAAGATGGTTGACATTCGGTTTTCTATATGTTTCCCAATAAATGTACTAAATTCGATGGCTAAATTCTGAGAGCTCGCGCTTTTGTATGACACCATTGTTTTTGATGCGACATCCAATCTTCGGGAAAACAAACTTTCAGTTAAGCATTTTCTTTCCAGACATTTTTTAAAACCAAGATTTTGGTTCTTAAAGATGATTGAGGTTGTCTCTTAAGGTTTGACTGGTGTTAAACTGCGCGTTCTTTGCAGTGGAAATCCGCATAATTTATTAACAACGGTTGTTAAGTGTCAGTTTGAATAGTGACTGTGTCTTCGAAAACAATCTTTAATTTAAAAAAAAAAATTAAAAAACTTTTCAAAGCAAGAAACCACTTATAAAGATAACTACTTTTAAGTCTCCGAACACGATTGTTTTCAAAATATTGCAGGCTTGATTTGATAGAGCCTATTGGTGCAAGGTAAATGAAATGCAGATACCACCGAGTGTCATCTAATAGAGGGAACTTTGTGCTAGTGTAGTTTCCTTCTGAGCTCCATGTAGTTTCCTTCTGAGCTCCACTTTGATACATACCTGATAAAAGCTAAATGATCCCAAATTTTGACTTCAAGAAATTAACTTTTTACTACATTAACCTAAGTACACCTTTACTATGTATACGTGCACCAGTTTTTATTCACTAGTGTGAATTTCTTATATCAACAAAATTTCATATAACAAAGTCACGATGTATGTTATTTTTTTCTAACTTATTTGTTAACCACCGTAAAATATTTAAGAAGAAATATAGGCTTCTTTCTCAGGACAGGGATGTGCGTGTTGAACTATATACTACCCTTTCTTTCCCATAACAAACGATTGAGTACTGAGACATTTTTCCACATTTTTTTTAATTTGATGACCTGTTAATAATAAACTTGCTCGATGACCATGTTACAAATGACCTCTTGCTCGGGGCTACATGCACAGATATGTTCATTTTGCTTTAAATATAAAATAATATAAAAATATTTTTCCTTATTAGTTTACTTTCGCAATGATGAATGTTATGTTTCACTGTAACAAAGTGCATAAAAAATTTGGACGTATACATTTTACCTCCCTTTTAATTTAAGAAAGAACAAACTCCAACTTTAAATTTGCCACAACCAAATAATTTATTTTAATTGCTTTTTTTAAACCGATAGATTTTGAACAGACAAGAACCAAGATAAACATATAAGTGATCTCTTTCCTCCAGATATTTGCATTCACTGGCATAATTTTTGGAATTATAGGAGTTTTCCATGTAATTTTGTCAAGTTTTCATTTTGGCTCAGTATAGTTGGGTTCTTCTCTATTCAGTCTGAACATTAGTGTTGAACAATAACCTTTGAAGCACTGAAAATGTATGGAATAATCTATGGATCAATAAACTATATTTGTATCGCATATTTGTTTTTTTTCTAAACATTTAACTATTGTAATTAAATATTAATGTATTTCCAGGGTTTAAGCGGAAATAAAAAAAAAGCAACGAGGTCACATTTAACAATATGATTCATCATTTTTGTCATATGACGTGCATGCATGCATATTATGCATATTGTTTTGACTTACAAAGTGGCCCAAATGTTGAGCAATATAAAGGTCTAGTGACCGCATATAAACTTGTACCAAAATAGCTGGATGATAAATATCACGTCAACTTCATTACTTCCATTTCAAAAACACATAAAAATGACTACATGCAGTCGCAAGATGAACAAACTGCAAATATAAATATATATAATACAAGTACAATTGCTGTTGTTTTGATTGCTTCTCAATGTAATCTAGATCGCAGACAGTTTTGCGATTAATGGGACACTTCTCTATATAAAAGTTTGAACTTTAGGTTTTGCTATGGATTTGGACGTTTATGCTTCCATACTCGTATGATGTGAGAAGGTTCCAGTATGATAGCAACGACAATTTATGTATTAAATGCATATTTTCTGATGTTGCTTTGTATATGTATACTTAAGGACAATGAAAAAGCAGGGTCGGGATAATTGCATTAAGTTAACAAGGATAATATATATCTTATAAATATATTTTGACAGTTTCTTAAAATCGAATGCATTGCAGTCATTAAGATACCAAAATTATGAAAATTGATTGCATAATAAAAAAGTTATTGCGAAATAAAGACAGTACCCCAAAGTCAAAAGTAACACTTTTGGCTAATTGTGACAATGAATTTCGTTAAAGCAAAAAGTGCTACTTTTGATTTTTGGGGTAGTGTCTATTACGCATTAACTTTTTTTATTTATTAATGTATATTTTCCTTGTTAAAGTGCAGTTATCCCGATCGTGCGTTTTCATTGTCCTTAAGTATATGTTGCTGTAGCCATGTGAGGGTAAAGTATCAAACCGGTTGTAAAAAAGTAAATATCAACACTGACTGAGACTTATAAATACTATTTGGCCCTAGAAACATTTCTCTTTTTGATAGCGGAAACCTAAATTTATTTTTTCTTAAATCTTTAAATGTAATTGTAAACGTGAAGAAGCGCTGACGAAAACTGTGTTAAAACAAGCGCATAAGATTTTTTTTTCATTTATCGTGAGACCATAGATAATCATCAGATTTTTTTGTAGATAGATGAACATTTATGTAGCATAATAACCATGTACGTGTTTGTATGTTTCAAAAAAGGTACAATAACTTGTTATAAAAGCTAAATCACAAAATGCTTTTACCAATTAAACTGTCGTGTTAGAGTTGTCCTGTACCTACTGTTGAGTGCCCTGTGGCAGTTCTGAAGATGGCGACAAAATAAGCAACGAATTTTATATGTGGTTTAATGTTTCCGATTTGTATACATACTGTTCAGTATAGGCTTGTACACTTGGATCAACATTATGATGAAAATGATTGTTTGTTCAGTGATAGTATATTTCCTCTTTGGTCAACGTTTAAAATAATAAAACTTCAAAATATGCGCTCTGGAATCTGTACACTGAAACAATGTGCACTATTTGGCTTTTTTACAACACTTGTTGGTGCTTTTGAACGCTGATTCAAATATTTCTCGCTATTTATTATTGCTTTAATTGAACGTTCAAAGTTATGGAGGGAGTGTGTTAATCTTTTCACCGTGCACACTATAACGTTGCCTATAAAACATGATTTTGCCCGTACTGGAGAGCGAACCCATAAGACGACGGCGCCTAGTCATGCAATGCAAATTAAACAATCTGTCAAAATTCATCAACATTAGTTAATACGATATTTATTTCCAATAAAATCGATATCGTACACCAGGGCCTACATGTATACGGCGTACCAAGGGTAGATCAGTGTTCATAGAGCTACTTATGTTTGCATAACGATTAATTTCAAGCTCAGTAAATGTTACGAACGTCTTGTTTGGTCGCCATTTGAAAGCCGTAAAGCACGATATTCATGTTTTTGTAAATATTGAGTTGCGCTCAAACCGCGGTTACGCGGCGTAAACAGTTATATGCACTTTCATAACTGCTCATGAACAGGTTCAGTCAAACGGAGCCTGCAATATTTGGTTTTGTATCGTGTTCGGTGGCTTTCAAAGCTGCTTTGCTTACTTAAAGCAATAACATAAGTTCAGACTAAACAGTGCTTTAAAAATGAATAAAATGATAGTTTGCCTGTTTCACTTATCTTGCTGTGTCAACATAAAACCTTTAGGTATTATCAGATTTGGATGATCGTGAACCGGCTGTTTTAGTACAATAATGTGAAGCAGCGAGAATGTCATATTGGACATATCTGCATAACTGCTTGTCATATGACAGCTGTGACAGACAGTAGCTGCCATTCCTTTGCCATATTTTATAATAAATTCGTAAACTTTTAAAGGCGATGACAGTAAACTACAATAGAAATTAGGATTGTATTTTATCAATTTCGACCCATTTCAGTGCGAAAACTTATAATTTAAATGAAACTGAAACTCGTAAATTTAGATTTTTGTATAAATCTTAAATCGCTGCGACTGGTTAGCAGTTCTTTTTTATCTTCAAATTATCCTAAGGGATATTCAAATTAACTAACTTTTTAAGATCCACTCTTTTTTTTTTATTTTAGATCCCCTAATTATTCATCATAAAGTAAAAGAATATTGCAGATGTTGACAACTTGTAGAGCAGACTGATTACCTATGGTGACGGGCGAAGACAGTTAATAGCAACAGTTAGTTCCTTCTTATTTTACAACCCACAATTCATGACAGCACCAGTGATGAGACAGATTTTATTGATCAACATTTGATAACAATAACTATTAATTATGCATAACTTAACAAGCAATTTTTAAAAAAAGAAGTCTAGTGACATTTGCAAACAAGGTGAGGGTGGAAAAACGTCCTCTGGCCTCTTTTCCTTGTCGGGGCGACGAGCAACAATGAGATCTGTTATGAACCGCTATATCTACCTTTCCCATCTGAAATGTAGAAAAAAAAATTTTATTTTATGCTTTTCAGTAAATCATATAATTTTCCCAGTGAAATAAAAGTGGTATTTCACTGTTTTCAAACAGTGGAATATCATTTTTATTTTCACTGATTTTTTTCATGTTGGTACCCAAACGCACATAACATACCGAATGAGAACGTTTAGAAAACGGGCTCAAATTTGGATATTTGACGTCACGTCATAAACAAGCGGTTTTGGGCGCCATTTCTTGCAATTCTTCTGTCAAATTCACACAAATTGTGCACTAAAAGCATAATAAAACAAGAAATTTGTTTTCACTCGTGAACTCCAGAATTATGTATTTGCATTCGTGGTTTCGCCACTCGTGAATATACTAATTCCGGAGATCACTGATAAAAACAAATTTCCTCTATTTAGTCTCGGTGAAGTGATCTCCCAGCTACCAAGAACATTTAATCTGACGCTGAGATCTTGTTTTTTTTAATCAATGTCTTTAATGTTTCTTCATATACTCATGTCGTCATTATGTACATTGAATACGTCTTGGACATTAACTGTCATTACGTGGTACATAGGAGAGCTGGGATATGTGCCAATCATGTTAAATGTCCTATTGGTCCTTGTGAAATAATCTAACAAGGAAAAGCCACCTTATGAAAACAGAACCACCTCACACTTCCCAAAAATAGCTTTAGTTTTTCATACTTTTTAAAAATATAAACAACCCAAGCGTTACAGACGTGATGTTTTCAGTCCATTGATTGGTAAGAGCGAGGCTACTGCTCTTCAAAGAATTACGAGTATATGGACGTAGCCATGTTCGAAAATATGACTGCATCCTCCTTTGGTGCACTAATCTCGAAGCGGTTACTTCCCCATGCAGTTATAGTAACCACGGTCACCTCGAACATTTTTACAGATTTTTTAAATATGATTTTGTAATCTGACTAATATTTTGTAATGATAATGTTTTCATCTAAACATTTCGATTTAATGAGTGCTTCAACTCGCTTGTTAATTGTGTATTTTGCATATAATCAAGATAAATATCAACGGAAAAGGTTGTCAAAGTTTTTTACCTAATAAAAGTCATTGTCATTTAAATGAATTGGTACTCCTTTGTTGCTTGTCAAAAAACACCTTTAATGAGAAACTGTCAGATAATTAGTTAAATTTCGAATAATTACAGCCATAATGCATGCAAATGTCCACAAAAATTACTAAAAGTATGAATATATCTCGTTCAAAACAAAGAAGCCGATTTTTTATGATGATGAAAAGCACAATATGGTACTTGTATGCCTTTTTATTCAGATGAAAAAATACACACGGAAGAGATCATAAAGTAAATCCTTGTTAATGAAGAATGCTAAAATATTAGCTAAATCATGCAGAAAAGGTCAGCCTGTGGTATCCCTCATTAACGATTCTCAGGTAAAACTAACTTCACTTTTGTAGATTTTTAATTGTGCTTAACAAGGGGTTAGGCGTCGTGGACAGTAACACGTTTTTCCATTGCATCCCATAAACAGGCTAACTCAAACCGAAAGTGCAGTATTTTCATATGTTTCGCGTTAGGTGACGTTCAAACTTCCTATTATCATCTACTTCAATAAAGTCAGCCACTTCAGGAGAAATACCATCATCTGTGATATTTCTGAACAGTTTAGCTATTGCTAAAAATCTAGAATCATATATCGTTTCTTATTGATATTTGGTTATTAAATTGCAACTATTGACGACATTATTCAACAAAATTTCACAAATTTGGTACAAATCAATGTCTTATTCTAAACATTTTTGCAAACAAAACCCCAAATAGACATTTCGTTAGATTCTCCACACTTTCAAATACGTTTGGATAAGCATCAAGAGCTATCCAAATGATGAAACACAGATTTATTTTGAACGCGTCAAGTGCAAACGGTACCTTCGGCATGTTGGCGTCAATTCTTTAAAATCGTCAAAAGTTGAGTTGAGCAGACGACATTACTTACAATGCATTTCGCGGTAAAAATAACAGATTGTTATCAAAATGTATAACAGAATTTCCCATTGGTTATGAGAAAATAATTTATAATTGTCATTTCTTTCCAAATATAGTTACAACTAAAATGTCCAAAATATCACCAAAGATACCTCTCCCTATAGCGTGACCCAGCTCCAAGGTTATAAAACTGAGATCGGAAACCAGTCTCAAATCTCAAGCATCTGATTGGCTGAAATGGCGACCAGATTTGAGACTGGTTTCCATGCTAAGTTTTATAACCTTGGGCACCATTTTGTTTGACGATGTATTGGAAAAAAATAAAGGAAGCATATACCATCTAGTTGTCGTCATAGTCCTGGTTGCTGTTCTTTGCTGCTGCAGCAACTATAGCAGTGGTGGAGATAGCGGAAGCAGGGGTTCCTTCTGCTTGGCAGGGGCAGCTTCCATCACAAGCCGCAACTTCATTTCTGTTGATATAATCAAGAATTTCTATCAACTGAAGTGCCCTTTGCAAACCAATCAAAGCAAATTAAACAATAGTACAGTTGCCTATAAACTGTCTCTTTAAGGTAATTTTTACCTCTGTTATATAAAGTTAAATAAAATAATTCGTTAAGTCTGTTGAACTGTTGAAACTATTACCCTTTCTCGCTCCGACCGCTAGTTATTAAATAAAAAGTATTAACAGTGTAATACAGAATAAGATTTTTTTTAATTTATTCAAATATTTATATTCTAAAAATACAAATAACTATTATAAGATATTCAAACAATGTTTGCAATATAAAGTCATATGATAATTGATCTTGTGTTTTCGTAATCAAATTATATTATTGTTGTTATATGAGTTAACATGTGGATTTTGTTACTGAGCAATTGGTTGTTTTTCTTTCTTGAAATAAGATCCATTATAACGTCAGAACTTGATGCAAAATGGCGTAAGTTACTTTTTCGAAGTTGATATAGGGACTGTAAGATTGATTGCGAGGTTGATGGTGATTGTGAGGTTGATTGTCTAATTGAGATTGATAATTACTGTGAGGTGGATAGCGGGCATAAGTTTGATATAGTGATTGCGAAGTTGATATTGATTGTGAGGTTGGCAGAGGGTATGAGGTGAAATTGTGATTGTGAGGTTGATAGTAGGCGTTAGGTTGATACTGATTTAAAGGTTGATAATGATTGTCGATCCATGTACCAACTGTTTTACTGTATTTTTATATGACGATGTTTGTAATAAGAAATTTTTTAAACATACCGACATTGTTGAAGGCATTCATTGTCGTAGCTATTTCCTAACGTTGTGCATACTGGATTGCTTTTCACGCCTTTACATTTTATTGCACATTCATCTACTTCACTGGATTTGCTGTCGCTATTTTTTGACGAAGCTGCTTTAACAGCTTTTCCTTTCTTTGGAGAACCTCTAACTGTTTTTGATGGAGCGGCAGCATCAATTGAGACAATGTTGTTATTGCCGCCTGATTTTGCACCGTTCGACCCAGCAGCAGCTGTAGCTTCAGCACCTTTGGAAGCAACGATTGGCTGGGCACTCCGAAATGCACCGGCGGCATTATTGCCACCATTTGGTTGATTGTCAGCGCCCTCGCTAG
Organism: Corbicula japonica; assembly: GCA_038501625.1. Taxonomy (NCBI): domain Eukaryota; kingdom Metazoa; phylum Mollusca; class Bivalvia; order Venerida; family Cyrenidae; genus Corbicula; species Corbicula japonica. The sequence goes on from JAZAYU010000003.1 coordinate 16,254,435, forward strand.
AGCCAGCTGCTTGGGTTTTTGCTAATGCCACACATGGACAGAATCCATCGCAGGACTTTCTAACTGTTCTGAAGTAAAGAAATAATGATTGTGTTTGATTAAAGAGATACGTTTAACTATTAAAAAACACGTAACCTAATATAGGGTCATAAAACGAAAAAGCAACAAAGTATGTGTGTTAACAGTTTAAACATGAATAATAACAAGATTATCATGTATGTTAAAAGGATAAACATGTATGTGAACAGGATAAAATATGTTAACAGGATAAACATGTATGTTACCTTAATAAACATGTATGATAACAAGATAAACATGTATGTTACCGGGATAAACGTGAATAAAACAGGATAAACATGTTTGTTACCGGGATAAACGTGAATAAAACAGGATAAACATGTATGTTGCCGGGATAAACGTGAATAAAACAGGATAAACATGAATAATACAGGATAAACACGAATGATAACGGAATAAATGTTGTTCTCCTTAAAAAATGCTCGAAGCACGGGTCAAATGGGATTTTCCCTATAAAGGGTCTCCACTGGTTTGTCCTTAAAAGACACAAAGAGTTCCTTTTCCAAATTTTATTAATCTTTACTGTAAGAAATACAAATTCAAAGTGATTCCTACTGGAAAGGAACTGCCAATTTAATTGTTGCATTGCAAATCATAACCAATCAAAATAATTGTTACAAAAATGTATAAGATTAATTAGAATTTTGACCAATCAAAATTAATCCCGAAATCGTGAGGACGCTGTAAAATTCCAGTCCCTGGGCTGAATCCACAAGCGCGTGTCATAATCGTTATGTCTTAATATAAGTCTTATGATGACATTTATGGCTTCAAAGGCCGAAATCTGCAAAAGTAATTAAGTAAACGGATTATCTAATAATTTATCTGACTGACATCTAAAAGTTTATTTGTTCAATAAATGTTAATCCTCTGACTTGATTAGATTACGAATTTTGTTAGAATTATGATGCTTATCAAGAATTTCGATGAATTCTGTCATTGAAATACCTTTACGAAAATTAAAATTAAAATGCGAAAACGTTAAACTCGAAATACAATATAAGTTGCGAAAACGAACATACCTAAAATTTAGTGTATAACACCAACATAGCTGTTAACGGAATAAAAATTAATAAGAACATAATAAACATTTATATTTACTAGATAATCAAACAGGATAAATGTGTAATATATCAGTATAAACATTTATGTAAACATTATAAATATGTATGATAACACGATAAACATTAATGTTAAC